>MU227873.1:2189621-2204332 GCA_018584345.1 Thuja plicata | reverse complement strand
CATGGGGGGGCTGATTGTACTTATGGTCTTGAGAGAGTCTCTTGAGCCATTTCTTTTCTGCATTCTTCTATCTCTTTTTGGAGAGAGGTTTTTCCCACTGGGTTTTCTTCTTTGTCTCCGGTTTGCAAAGATTTCCTTGTACTGGGTACCTGATCAGGCCTTGTTGCCGGGACCCTTTTCTTGCTTTCTTAGTCTTGCTAGGTCTGCTTTCTCCCTGTGTTCAGCTTAAGGGGGGGTGTTAGAGTAATCAGTTTACTCTTTTTCGGCTTATGCTTTCTCTTAGGTGCATATAATTAATACTTCATATTAATTATATTGCGCATCCTAGCTTTTAGGTTTTAGGGTTTGTTCACCTTTATAAGGTCGAACTTTGTAATTACTTTTCATTAATTCAGATTATAATTTCGCTCTCTTTCTGAGCAACTTCTGAGTTCTTCAGCTTTTTCATCTTTGTATCAGGTTCTTGCATGCAGGTGTATTCGGGGTCTGTGGATTTGCATGTTTGCAATTCCTACATCACTAACAAAGATCCAGAGGCAACTCAATAGCTATCAAAATATTAGAATGCATCACAACACTTTTTTATAATACAATGCCCTCATAATATAGGGTTGCCTTCTAGGAAAAAAAAGCATACCAAATATACATCATTAGATCTGGTGCAGGAGCACCTAGGCTATCCCTAAAGTCTTAGTACATTTTTGGCTTTTAATGACTCTATCCAACTCAATAGATTTTCAATTTGACCTTAGTTAGTCTTCAAAAGTGTGTAAATAGATGGATTAGTAATTAGTGCTCAATCCAATCTAGTTTTTATTGCTTTTAGTAGTTAGTGCTTGTTTTAGCCCAAAATGGGACATGGTGGTCAAAAATCCTAGTAGGCTTGATATGGATCAATTTTGTCCCTAAGAAGGCCTTTATGATGCTTTTACATCATTCCATGATGATAGGAAGTCATAAAACTAAGTTTTAGAAAAAGATGTAAAAGTTGCTAAAAAGTTGCTTGACAACTTTTGTAACTTTGCAATGTTGTCCGACAACATTGTCAAGAATGATACCTTTCGGTGAGTGGAAAAATTGGTTAATTGTAGTGGCCTAAAAATGTGAAGGAATCATATTTATATACCTTGAGGCCCATTTCCTGAGGCAGGAGTGATGTAATGAAAGTTTTTGGAATAGTAGAAGCTCTAATTTTCTGATTGCATACACAGTCTACTGGTGTTGAGTTTTAATATTGTGAAATGGATTGAATAGCACAATTTAGTGATATATTTGGTTATTAAAGATAGTTTAGAGTAACTTTTGTTCATTGTGTAGGATTCTGTGTGTTCATTAGAGTAGAGTTGTAAATTATTTTGTAAGTAGACTAGTTGTTGGAGTTGTTAGAGTGGTTTTGAGTGAAATGGCTCCTCCATAATTCTCCACTGTGAATTTCATGATGGAATTGGAAAATATGGAAGGAGAGCCTCTATATATAATGTACATATAAGGAGAGAGTCAAAAATTTTTTTTTACTAATTTTCTTATCAAGCCCTAGGCAAGACTGGAGTACCTGGCTAGGAAGTTGCTAGTGTTAACTTGTGTTGGATTGCAGGGACACTGCAAGTTGTGGGAAAAAAGTATGGCTTTGAAACCCTAGGGGATATATAGACACCTCCTAGGAAGGACAAGACTCAACCAATAATTTATGACACATTTGTATTCATAAGTAACATGACTGCATTGTTTTAGCCCAATTAGCCCTAGTTGTCCTTAATTCTAGGAATCTAGTGTATGAACACCTTGGGGCCCTAAAACCTAAAAAATACTTTGAGTATTGGAAAATGGTATCTGAATCCCCATTTTTTTTCTAGGTTTGTTTGTGGTTATTTTACAATAATTGGGAAAAACCTCTCAGATAGGGCTAGAAGAAGGACTAGGCCAAAAAACCAGATTTGGAAGCAAATTTGGAGATAGATTGGAACAGTTGCATTACATGATCACAAATGGGATATTATGGAGTCTAGGAAGTTGATAAACATGATAAGTGTCCTTGCAAACACTTGTGGAATTGAAAATATGAAGATGCACTTGGAGTTGTCCAAGGAAGATTAGAGGAGTTGAAGTACATTTGTTGATAGTTGTCATTCAAGGTGAAGCACAAGAAGATCAACTCATTGTGTTGAGTTAGTAAAGTATTAGGCCATTGGAGAAAGGATTTGAGAGGACCTAGAATTGAGTTTAGGATCGTAAGGAGACTATGACAAGTAAATTCATAGCTAGAGTTTGTGCAAGCACACCCTGGAGGACTTCCATCAAGATCTATGACCTAATGATAAATGGTTAGGATTCACAATGACAAATTATACATGAAATTTTGTTTAGGGTATACTTATTGCAACCCCCATCTAGTTAGGGTAATAGAATCTACAAGGACTTTACCCCCCTCACAACCCCTCACACTCATATATCAATAATACACTTCTATCAATAGTACCATTTTATCATTGCAAGGTTAAGGAACCATTTTTCATAGCACACACACACATTTATAATTATCATGCAATCTCTCTTCACTCTTTGGAATGTATAGAGGCCTAAAGAGTGAGGTATACTCCTTGGGAATTTTCTCAAATTAATTTAAGAACAACATTTTAAGTTCTTCCCATTATGAAATGCTTTCCCTGGCCAAACCATTGAACCATTCACTATCATCATCTTTTAAAGAACACACAAATAATTTCATAAGTATATCCTTTGCATAGTTCTGATAGTGCACCATAACTTAATAGAATGATTTAAAATTCCCATTTTTAGACTCAAACTTCCTTCAATATAATTTAGGTGCATTCTCCTTAAGCTCAAGATGGAAATGCTTTGGATAACTAGGGATATTCCTAAAATTCAATAGGTTGTATTTTCCAAAGAAAATACCCCTCTCTATGGGAAAAACTTGGGTTGTTGGTTGTACATTGCATTTGAAATCACACAAGGATGATTATATTGATGATATATTTTGGTTTTTCTTTCAAAAAATTATTTATATTACCTTTGTAGTTACATCCATAGCTCTTGACTTCTTTTCACAACATGAGACCTTAAGCCTTTAAAATATACACCTTATCTCATCTATGCCTAAGGTCTAATCAATGGTCTTATCTAAAGACATGCATACTTAAACATAATATGGACTACAATTTATAAAAGAGAAGTATGTGAACTTATCACTACTCTTTCTCTTTTATTATTGCTACAAATCACCTAATAAGGGAACTAATTCATTCCTAAACAAAATTCATCATAAACACATAAATATGTTACAACTGATGCAAGCCTTTCTTTCTTTTATCAAAAACTTGGAGCATGAAATATATTCTTCACACTTTTATCAAGTTCTTCTAAATAGATTCAACACCTCTATTTATAGAGGACTTACTTTTCAAGAAGGTAAAATATCCTTAAATATTACTTTCATTCTGGGTCTTCTCCAACAATAGAGCCATAAATAATTTATTTAGATCAACTACACTAAAAATTCCCTAGGTTTTAATACTTTCAATATATTAACCAAATGTCTAGATTCTTCACATTCTTGACTCTTTGCACATAGACATGTCACTACATTCTGTAGTAGAGTCACCAATATGTTGGTTCCCAAATCAACATATTCAAAAAACCCTAAAGGTATACCAAGTCTTATCCTCAAGTTTGGTGTTAGATCTAGCAAAAGAATAGAATTCAACCAAGGTTGAGATCCTCTACACTTTAGGCTCTGCAAACCCTAGGTGGGTCTCTCGTTATGACATTGAGAATGACTAACCAACAATATTATAGTAGTTTCTAGTAGAAAAGTTCACAAAAAATGACAAGGGTTTGTGTGGCTATTTCTTCACCGATTATCCTTTTTTTTCCATTTAGCATCGACATGAAGTGAAATAGAAAACAAAAAACTTGAAATGCAAATAGGAAAAAAAAGGATTCTAAAATTTAAATTTTTGGTCCTCTCCAGGGTTTGCACAAAAGAGTACACTAGACTGACGCCTTGTCTATTTATAGAGTCAAGATGAGATAAAACCTTGATAACAAGATGAACACAAAACCAATGATTATTAAATCATTATTTGCTTGCAATAATGAGGCTTGTTATGGCCATACAAGTAATCATCTTACACATCTTGAAACATAACACAATATCCTCAATAATTGACTTAAAGAAAACTTAATCCACTCCTTGAACAAGAGCTATCATCCAAGTGTTTATTACAAAAAAAATTCAACAAAAACCATTACAATCCTTTATTATATTGATTTGAAATATAATGCCTACTAACCTAAGAGATATTACAATAAGACACTTATCATTCCACATTACAAACTAATTTTCTTTTCATTATCAAAACACTTTATTGCAACACTTAGTCCTAAAACTTGAAGATCACCAAAAACCTAACAAAGTTATTCACACAAAATTACAAAACTTGGAAAACTTTTGACTAGAACCAAGACTAGACCCATATTGGAATCCCTTCCAAATGACCTTGACATATCTTCTATAAAACAAGGGACCAAAAACAACCATTGAACCATTTACATGTGTTAGATATGAAAATGATATCCTGGGAGGTAACTACCTTACACACATGAGATCATCCGAAACCACCCTTCCCATAAAATTACAATTGATGCGATCACATTTGCAGTAGGAGAAAGATTGAGAATTGAAGATTCTTGCCTTAAAAAAATGGAAGTGGTTGGTACCACAAATGGAAAATCTATCCCAATTTGAGTCTTATTGATTATTTCCACAATGCAATAAAATGGCTAAATCCAACTTTAAATTTTGATCATGGCACTCTCCTGTTAGAATAACTGAGAGGGGAGGTGAATCAGTGGCCTCAAAAATTAATCCAATAATTCAACCAAAACTTATATCAAAAATATAAAGCCTATAGTTATCTTCAGTCCTACAAGATGCATGCCTTGTGTAAATCTAACACACACACACACACACACACACACACACACACACACACATATATATATTGCTTGGTGAATGTGATATTTATCCTTTTCTTAAGCTTTACTGAATATCAGTGAATAAACTTAGTGTTTACCAACCAATCTTGTTTTAGTAATGTGTAAATAAAAACATAGAAGAAATTAACCATATACACATTTGACACATGGATTTTTAATGTGGATGTCTTGTTAAGGGAAAAACCACTTGGGACCGATAACCCAAATTTTTCACTCTTCTGAAGTGAGCTCGGTGAAGAGCCAACCCTGTTAAAGGTTACAAACACACTGCTAGGTGTGACCTTGTTAGAGGATTTAAAACCATTGGTTAGTATTTTAACCTTGGAAATCACTATTCTATCAACAAGAAATTTTTTTTGATACTCTTGAGTATCTCAATACATTAAGGACTGTTAAATCCCGCACGGTTAAGAGATTTTATGAATCAATGGTTAAACTGAAATAGTAAATGATCTGTTCATTAATACAACTTAATATTGTATATTTTAAGATCTATTTTAAGTCCATAATACCTATCTAATCAATATTCTCTTATGTTCCTTTTATCCCCTCCTTGTTCTTTCATCTTGGTGAATGTTGGTGGTTCTCTATTGCTCGGTGTTTGCAAGCTTCTTGGCTGATGTAGCACTAGTATTGCTTCTCCCTAGCTTCCTCTAGGGACTCCTAGGACAATCTCCTAACCTACTAGGGTTATTTCCAAAACCATAGGCTCCTTAGGATATTCTCACAAGAACCTAACACTTTCAACTAGTGAACACCAACATAGTAGAATCCAAATTCTTCATGCTCTCTCCTAGACCCAAATTGGTCTTTCTTACTCCATCTGCACAATCTGATCCAAATGGATCCCAAAAACTCCCATATGGGAAGGTAGTCTCCTATATTTTTAAGTTAACCAATTTCAATTTCCACAACTTTCTTTGGAAGTGAAACCCTAAACGAGTTCCAAGTTCCAAGTCAATTTCACCCAAAATAAGGCTACTAGCTTTAGGCATAATTAGGCTCCTTTTCTGCAATAACTCTTAAAACCTTGAAAAAAGCATGAAAATAAAATCCATATCTTGATACCATTTTTCAAGAACCTAAGGATTTTCTAGGTCTTGGCTCTCACAGGTGGCTGTACAGTACCTCCTATATTCATGCCTAAAATTCAGGGTTTTAGGTCTTTGCCACTGTCTGCACAAGAAATGGATCTTCTTGGATAACAAAAAAACTTCTCCAAACTTATCCTTTGAGTTGAGGATCCTTCACTAACTCTCCTACCTTCCCACTTTCACTGATTGAAGCTATGAATGCTTTCAATCCCTCTAGCAAGATCTGTAATCACTGGTGATCCCTAGCCATGCCACTCTAGCTCACCTAGGGCATCACTTTAAAAATGGATGCCATACCTTCGTAGGCCCCTCCTTCACTATAAAAAATGTACATGGAGTCACCTTCCATAATCCAAGAGCCCATGCAAGTGCCACAGTAGAAAATGGATCTATGACCCCATTTGTTCACAATGCCCAATGCAGGACAACGACAGTCCAGAAAACAAAAGAATTTAAACAAGCAACTAAAACTATTGAATTCAAAAAAATAAAACCACAAGAAATATTATATCAACCTAAATTACTCAAATTAATGCTCACATAAGTTCCTTCAATCCATTAAACACTCTGATCACTCCAAAACACAAAAACTATAATTGTATATCAAATTCAAAGTCCGTACACAATGTGACTTCAAAATGCCAACCTTGTAAAAAGCTTGAGGATGGTCTTATATAGTTGACCAAGAAACTAAAAAAACAATTTCAGACAGTTAAGGAACTAATTCCTTCGAAGTTGCATTGTTTTCATAAATGTTGTCAATGTTGTCAATGACAACATTGACAACTTTTGCAACTTTTTGGATATGCTATCCAAACTTGGTATAACCTTGTCCAAAGTTGTCCAAACAACTAGTTAGGATGAAATAACATTAAATAGGACCTCTAGTCCCTTCTTTGACTCATTTGGCAATGAAATACCAAAAACACCCTATTGGACCTAAATGGACACAAAGGTCTCTAAAGGACCTAATAAGACACATCCTCCTACTTAACAGTCCACACACTAGGACTCTTGGTCCCTTTATTCACCTAGTGGTCTGGCTAGAACAACTACAAGCCAAAACATAGAACAAGCCATAGGTTACATTGTATCAATTAGCCCACCTAGGTGCTCCTACACCATACTCCCCCAAAAGGGAAAAGCTATGTCACTCCTGTGGACAAGAGATCCTTTGAGATGCCCACCTTCTTGAAATATACCTTTGCAATCCATGAGGCCTCTAAATTTGGTCTATCCTTCCACTAAATCAAATGTTCCATGTAGACCTTATGTCTAGTAGTCTTCTTAACCCGGGAGTCCATAACTTTGTCAGCTACCATTGGAAACTTGGGAGGTAAGACAACAACCTCCACATCATCACTGACTCCCTGACTATTTGGATTTATCTCATCCATCTTCCCTTTGAACTGGATTAAATCTTGAACATTAAACACTAGAGATATGCTCAAGTCTGAAGGTAAGTCCACTTTATAGGCATTAGTCCCATATTTTGCCAATATTTTGCAAGGGCCCACCATTTTCATCCAAAGCTTGGTAGGGACACCCTTCTGTAGCCTTGATTTGTTCAAGTGAACCATGACAAAGTCACCCACTTCAAACTGAACATCCTTCCTCTTCTCATCAACTTTGGCTTTCAGCTTATGTTGACTATCTTGGATCTGCTTCTTGACTTGGTCTTGGATCTCTTTCATGGTATGGGTGAAGTCCTCTGCATGGCCACTTCTATACTCCATCCCACCAATATCCCTAAGCTCATAAACACCCCTAGGGTGCATGCCATAAACAACCTCAAATGGGCTCTTTCCTGTCATCCTATTCTTACTGTCATTGTAAGCATATTCAGCTTGGGGAACGACCACATCCCAAGGCTTCCCATACTCCTTAGTTAGGTAGCTCAATAGGTTACCCAACACCCTGTTTACCACCTCAGTTTGGCCATCAGTCTGAGGGTGGTAAGCTAAACCAAAAGATAGATTAGTTCCCAATCTTGACCACAAAGTCCTCCAAAAATGACTCATAAATTTCACATCCCTATCAGAAACTATACTCAAAGGAAGATCATGAATCCTCACAATCTCCTTAAAAAACAAATAATCAATGTGACTAGCATCATTGGTAGTTTTAAATGGAATGAAATGCCCCATTTTTCTAAATCTATCAACAACTACATAAATGCTACCATACCCCTGCTTGGTTTTGGGTAAACCCACAATAAAATCCATACTCACACACTCCCATGGCCTATTAGGGACTAGTAGAGGCTAATACAACCCTGCACTACTCATTCCTCCTTTTGCCTTCATGCAAACAACACACTGCTCCACATATTTGGTGACATCTTTCACCAGCTTTGGCCAATAGTAGAACCTTTGGACTAGTTCCAAGGTTTTTTCCTTACCAAAATGACCACTTAGAGAACAATTATGTTTCTCTTGGATGAGGTTCATCCTCATTGACCCTTTAGGTACACACAATTGATTTCCCTTGAATAACAACCCATTCTATAAAGTAAAATCAGAGAACTTGCTATGAAAATGATTTTCAAAATCAACACATACCTTATAGGCCTCACCAAAATCCTCATCTGCTTTGTAGAGATCTCGAAAAATATCAATCCCAATGCTATTCAAGTGGAATTCTTGCACTATCAACAATCTCCTGCTTAAGGCATCTGCCACCTTATTGAGTTGACCCTTCTTGTGCTTTATAGTAAAAGTGAATGCCTCCAAGTACTCCATCCACTTCAAATGTCTATTCCTAAGCTTTGCTTGTGTATTAATGTAGCTAAGAGCTTGATTTTCAGTAAATACCACAAGCTCTTTAGGCAAGAGATAATGCCTCCATTTCCTCAAAGAATGAACTAGATCATATAGTTCCAAATCATAAGAAGAGTATTTATTCTTAGCCTCATCCAGTTTCTCACTAAATAAGGCAATTGGTCAGCCCTCTTCACTCAATAAACCCCCTACTGCCATTCCACTAGCATCACACTCAATGGTAAACAAATTCTCAAAGCTTGGTGAACAACTTCTCAAACAAATTTTCAATACTGCCTCTACATGTCTGATATGCTCCTCTCTTGTCTTACTAAATATGAGTATATCATCAAGATATACCACCACAAACTTCCCTGTGAATTCCTTGAGCACCTCATTCATGAGCCTCATGAATGTGCTCAGAGCATTAGAGAGGCCAAATGGCATAACAAGCCATTCATATAATCCATCAGTGGTCTTGAAGGTCATTTTCCATTCATCACCCTCCTTCACCCTGATTTGGTGATAACCACTCTTCAAATCCAACTTTGTAAAGTACATTGCCCCTCCTAGGCAATCCATAATATCCTCTATCCTAGGTATAGGAAACCTATACCTTATAGTGATTCTATTTATATCCCTTGAGTATGTGCATAATCTCCATTTTCCCCCCTTCTTGGATGCCAAAACAACCAGGACTGCACAAGGGCTAATGCTCTTCTTGATCAAGCCTTGATCCAAGAGCTCTTGCACTTGTCTAGCTACTTCCAAGTTCTGATCTGGAGTTAGCTTGTATGTTTCTTTTTTGGGAAAGGATGCCCCTAGTACAAAGTCTATTTAATGACTTATAACCCTCTTAGGTGGTAGGGTTGTAGGAGTGCCATCACTCACTATGTCCTTGTACTTCTCAAGCAATTCTTGCACCTCCTTTGGTAATGGTTCCTTCACTAATTGTTCCTCCTCCTTAGGTCTTAGTACAATATCATAACCTTCCCCATCATCATCCTTGATGTAATTTAAAAACTCCTTACCACTGCATAACATAACATTAGGAGTTTTAGTTTGTGGCTCTTCATTCTCTAACAAAGACTAAATTTTGAAAGTCTTCCCTCCTTTCTTGAATGTGATGGAATTCTCCTTCCCATCATACACTACCCCATTATCAAATTTCCAAGGCCTCCCAAGAAGAAAATGGAAAGCATCCATTGGTAGAATGTCACAAAGCAACCTGTCCTTGTACCCTACTATTGAGAACTCTACCCATGTTTTCTCATTGACCAGCACACTTTGGCCTTTGTTGAGCCATGTCACCTTATATGGATTCACATGGGGTATCTTGGCTAGCTTAAGTTTCACCACTGCCTCTTCTTAAATGATATTATGAGTTGAACTAGAGTCCACTATCACTTTGTAGACTTTGCCTAAGATCTTACATCTTATTCTAAACAGAGCTCTCCTATGCTTGGGCTCATCTTTGATTGGCTTCCTTATCAACACTCTCCTGAACATTAAATTCTCACCCATTTCTGAATCTAGATGGTCTATTTCAGGGGCCTTGACACTTGAAGTCTCCTCATGTGTATATGCTATCCTCTTATCACTATTTTCTATAGAAGGTTTGTCTGGACATCTATAGGCTGGATGACCTAACTGTCCACAATAATAACATTTCATGGTTGCAAAATAAGAACTACTCCTACCTCCTCTTCCTCTGTTAGGGCCACCATGATTACCTCTGCCTCTATTATAGCCTCCTCTTGAACTGCTTTCAGTCTGCTGCTCTGTCAACTTGTTCTCTCCTTAGGATCTTTGTTCACTACCCCTGCCTTGGTAGCCTCCTCTTTGACCCCTTTGGTCTCTTCCTCTGCCTCTATTGTTATTGTTATTCTTGAAGCCAAAATCCCCTTTCTTCTTATTCTTTTCTTCCACTCTTATACCCAATTGATGACACTTTTGAATTTTAGTAGGTGTCCATAGGCTAATCTCCTCTTGGATGTTCCACTTCAATCCACCCAAGTATCTAGCCACTTTGATTGACTCTTCTTCCTACAATTTAGACCTTAGACACAATCTCTAGAATTCCTTAGTATACGAGGCCACATCTAGGTCTTTCTATTTCAAGTTTTGTCTCTTCCTATGAAGCTGGATCTCATAATCCTTTGGAAGATAATTCTCTTTTAACTTAGTTACCATGGCATTCCAATTTTCTATTGGTTTCTTTCCCATGCTCACCCTCTCATCCTGAAGGTATTTCCACCAAGTCAAGGCTGACCCTCTGAGTCTAGACTTGGCCACTTTGATCTTTTGGGCTTCAGATATACCCTCACACTCGAAGTGATTCTCCATTGCTTCAATCCAGTCCATGACTATTTCAATCTCCATATTTCCTCCAAACAAAGGTATTCCTTCCAAAGCCTTGCCACTTAATGCTATTATGGCCTTCAAGATAGGTTCCTCATTCAACACTGGATTTGGTTCAGGAATGAAGTCTTCCTCTTCAATCTTTTCCTTACCCCTACTGCTAGTTTCAGCTTCAAACTATTTCTCCCTAGAAACATCTGCTAGTTCTTCCATCTTTACCCTCATTGCATCCAAGGTACTCTCAAGGAGTCTATTTTTCTCCTTTTTCTCTTCCATGTCCTTGGCTAGTTTTGCTTTTGTCACCATCTTTATAGAACAACTAGATTCTACTTCTGACATATACCAATCTTCCCAAGTTTCTCAACTTGCTCTGATACCACTCTGATGTAGCACTAGTCTTGCTTCTCCCTAGCTTCCTCTAGGGTCTCCTAGGCCAATCTCTTGATCTACTAGGGTTATTTCAAGAACTCTAGGCTCCTTAGGATCTTCTCACAAGGACCTAACACTTTCAACTAGTGAACACCAACATAGAAGAATCCAAACTCTTCATGCTCTCTCCTAGACCCAAATTGGTCTTTCTTGCTCCATCTGCACAATCTGATCCAAATGGATCCAAAACACTCCCATATGATAAGGTAGTCTCCTATATTTTTAAGTGACCAATTTCAATGTCCACAAATTGCTTTGGAAGTGAAACCCTAAACAAGTTCCAAGTTCCAAGTCAATTTCACCCAAAACAGGGCTACTAGCTTTAGGCCTAATTAGGCTCCTTTTCTACAATAAATCTTAAAACCTTCAAACAAGTATGAAAATAAAATCCATATCCTAATACCATTTTTCAAGAACCTAAGGATTTTCTAGGTGTTGGATCTCAAAGGTGTCCGTACAATACCTCCTATATTCATGCCTAAAATTCAGGGTTTTAGGTCTTTGCCACTGTCTGCACAAGAAATAGATCTTCTTGTCTAACAAAACAACTTCTCCAAAATTATCCTCTGATTTTAGGATCCTTCATTTACTCTCCTACCTTCCCACATTCACTGATTGAAGCTATTAATTCTTTCAATCCCTCTAGCAAGCTCTACAATCACTGGTGATCCCTAGCCATGCCACTTTGGCTCGCCTAGGGCATCACTTTAAAAATGGCTGCCATAACTTTGTGGGCCCCTCCTTCACTATAAACAATGCACATGGAGTCACCTTCCATAATCCAAGAGCCCGTGCAAGTCCCACTGTGGAAAATGGATCTATGACCCCATTTGTTCACAGTGCCCAATGCAAGACAACGATAGTCCAGAAAACAAAAGAATTTAAACAAGCAACTAAAACTATTGAATTCAAAAAAATAAAACCACAAGAAATATTATATCAACCTAAATTACTCAAATCAATTCTCACAGAAGTTCCTTCAATCCATTAAACACTCCGATCACTCCAAAACACAAAAACTGTAACTGTATATCAAATTCAAAGTTCGTACACAATGTGACTTCAAACTACCAACACTACAAAAATCTTGAGGATGGTCTTATATAGTTGACCAAGACACTAAAAAACCAATTTTAGATAGTTAAGGAACTAATTCCTTCGAAGTTGCATTGTTGTCATAAATTTTGTCAATGTTGTCAATGACAACATTGACAACTTTTGCAACTTTTTGGATATGCTATCCAAACTTGGTCTAACCTTGTCCAAAGTTGTCCAAACCACTAGTTAGGATGAAATAACATAAAATAGAACCTCTAGTCCCTTCTTTGACTCATTTTTCAATGAAATACCAAAAACACCCTATTGGACCTAAATGGACACAAAGGTCTCTAAAGGACCTAATAAGACACATCCTCCTACTTAACACCCCACACACCAAGATGCTTGGTCCCTTTATTCATCTAGTGGTCTAGATAGAACCACTACAATCCAAAACATAGAAGAAGCCCTAGATTACATTGTATCAACTAGCCCACCTAGGTGCTCCTACACCATTGGCTCTGTCCTTCAGCCTGTATGATCAGATCTGCATGAAGACTTCTATCTTCACCAGAATTATATTCATCATCCCTCTTTTTTCATAATGAATTACTTGTCTCTTTATATAGACATGATTTCACCATTTACATTCCCTGTCTTTCTTGTTCTTGACGTAGATAGCTTTCTTGATCCACAAATCTCACCATGTATTTCTTTAATCTTTAAAGCTTTGCTTTAGATTTATTCCAAAAATCTCTCCTTGTTTTCTGTGCTTTAAATCTCCTTCTTATCCTTATTTTATCTTTTTGATGAAAACAAAGTAATCAATTAGTTAACTCTAATTATAGCTTCTGCCTGCTAAGTGTTTTTTCATTTCCTAACTCCAGTTCTAATCAGTGATCAACTCTTAGTTTTCTCGGTCATTGACTCCAGTTTTCCTCGGGCATTACCTTTAGTTCAGCTCGGGGTTCACTTCTATTATGCTTGGTGTTGCGGTGTTCGATTTACACTGTGACTGCTCAGGGTTCTCTGTGCGTCGGTGTGCACTGTGCATTGGTGTTTACTGTTGTTAGAGTATTATTACTCTTTTAGCTTATGCTTCTCTTAGGTGCGTTATTAATTAATTCCTAATTAATAATGCGCATCCTAGTATTTACTTTTTAGGGTTTCGTTCACCTTTATAAGGTCAAACTTTGTATTTGTCCTTCATTAATTCAGATAATATTTTTGCTCTCACCTTCTGAGTAAAATCTGAGTTTGCTTTTTCCTTCTTTCGATTCATTTCTTGTGACAGGTTTTTTGCATGCAGCTGGATCTTGGAGTGAATCTGATCTTTCATCAGTTTCTACATGGTATCAGAGCCTTGCTGTTGCAGCTTGTTCAAGTTTGGTGAGAGCTGTGGATCAAGCCCTCTCTTTCTGGGGTTTTCTGGAGTTTTTTTTGTCACTTTGGAGGAGGCACGATCTTTTGAAGCAGATTGAGCAGAAAAGGACTCCGCCATTGCGTTCAGAAGGCCCGGGAGAGTCGAAATCACATAAAATATGACCTACTTAGCCTCCAGAGCATCTGGGAAAAATTTCTGCCCTTCGACGGCCGTACAACATGAGTTTCGAGGCAGAAACGGCAAAAAAATATTAAAAAACGCGGTTTTCTACGCAGTACGGGGCGCGCCGCCACCGCGCCACCCCGGCGCCGCCTCAGCCGGCCCGGCCCGGCCCGCGCCCGGCCCTACCACCGGCGCGCCGCCCACCGGCCGCCGCAGCCACGCCGGCGGTGCTCCGCAGCAGAGCCACCCACCGGCCGCCGCCGAGCCACCGGTCGGCCACCGGCTAGCCACCTGCCACCGCGCCCGCCACCGTCAGCTGACAGGGCTGACGTTAGTTGCCGGAAATTATTTTTTTCCGGCCAGTTTTCAACTTTTCTGGCCAGTTTTCTAGCAACTCTCATTTTTTCTGGCATGACATCACGGTGACGTCAGCGACGGGCCCGTGACGGTCATACGACCGTCAATTTT
>MU227873.1:2165965-2182340 GCA_018584345.1 Thuja plicata | reverse complement strand
CCATTAGTGCTTCAATCTCATCAAGTTCTTGTTCATCACTATCACTTTCACTATCATTTCTCATAGTGTGTTTATGACTTGATTTACTTATTTTCAAAGAAGATTTGAATGCAGACTCAATAGTTGGCAAGACACTATTGTCAAAGTTATTAATCTCAAATGAAATAAGTCTACCAATCAAACTATCTAGAGTAACATTGTTATTTGCTACCGCTCTCATTTCTTGAATTGCAAATACTCTAATAGCATAAACAGGCAGTAAGGTTCTTAGAATTTTACTCACCACTGTTTATTCTTCAAGTACACCTCCTTCTCCTCGGATAGAATTGCCAACCTCTTTGATTATGCTACTGTATTGAGTGATGTTTTCTCCTTCTTTCATTCTTAGGTCATCAAAATTTCCTCTTAGGCTTTCAGCCTTAGCTCTCAACACATTTTTATCTCCTCCATGTACTAGCTTGAGTTTTTTCCACATTTTCTTTGCAGTGGTGCATGATTTGACATATTCAAATTTAGCATTGGATAGTGAGGAAGCAATTTCTATCAGCATAGAATTGTGTTCATGTTTCTCTCTCAATTGATCAACTATCAGAGGTTCAGTAGGTAAAACAAATTAAGTATCCAAGTACTATGTGACATCATTTCCAATACCTGATAGGTGGATTCTTATCGTGCTTTTCCATGATGCAAAGTTGTCCTTGTTCAACTTAGGCACATCCCTTTTACTCATCTTGTGATCTTTAGCTTGAGTCTTTAAACTTTCTTCCAAGCACACTAGCTCTGATACCAATTGTTAGAATAACTAAGAGGGCAGGGGGGGGGGTGAATCAATGACCTCAAAAAATAATCCAATAATTCAACCAAAACTTATATCACAAATTTAAAGCCTCTAGTTATCTTCAGTCCTACAAGATGTATGCCTTGTGTAAATATAACATATATATACTACTTGGTGAATATACTATTTATCCTTTTCTTAAGCTTTACCGAATATCAGTAAATAAACTTAGTGTTTATTGACCAATCCTATTTTAGTAATGTGTAAAGAAAAACATCAAAGAAATGAACCATATACACATTTGACACATGGATTTTTAACGTGGAAATCCTGTTAAGGGAAAAACCACTTGGGACCGGTAACCCAAAATTTTCACTCTTCTAAAGTGATCTCGGTGAAGAGCCAACCCTATTAAAGATTACAAGCACACTGTTGAGTGTGACCTTGTTAGAGGATTTAAAACCATTGGTTAGTCTTTTGGCCTTGGGCATTCACTATGTTGTCAACAAGAAAAACCTTTTGATACTCTTGAGTATCGCAATACATTAAGGACTGTTAAATCCCACTCAGTTAAGAGATTTTGTGAATCAATGTTTAAACTGAAACAATAAATGATCTATTCATTAATACAACTTAATATTGCATATTTTAAGATCTATTGTCAATCTACAATACCTCTCAGATCAATATGCTCTTTTGTTCCTTTTCTCCCCTCCTTGTTCTTTCTACTTGGTGAATGTTGTTGGTTCTCTGTTGCTGAGTGTCTGCAGAATTATTGGCTCTATCCTTCAGCCTGTATGATTAGATCTGCATGAAGACTTCTATCTTCACCAAAATTATATTAAGCATCCCTCTTTTTTCATAATGAATTACTTGTCTCTTTATATAGACATGATTTCACTATTTACATTCCTTGTCTTTCTTGTTCTTGACGTAGATAGCTTTCTTGATCCACAAATCTCGTCATGTATTTATTTAATCTTTAAAGATTTTCTTTAGATTTATTCCACAAATCTCTCTTTGTTTTCTGTGCTTTAAATCTCCTTCTTATACTTATTTTATCTAATAGATGAAAACAAAGTAATTAATCAGTTAAATCTAATTATAGCTCCTCCCAGCTAAGTGTTCTGTTGTTTCCTAACTCCAGTTATGATTGGCGATCAACTCTTTTTTTTCTCGGTCATTGACTCCAATTTTCCTTGGGCATTACCTTCAATTCAACTTGGGTTTCACTTCAGTTATGCTCGGTGTTGTGGTGCTCGGTTTACACTGTGACTTCTTGGGGTTCTCTATCCATCGGTGTGCACTGTGTGTCGGTGTTTACTGTCACTTGGTGTACACTGGCTTTATATGTTTACCGATAACATAAAATTTATCTCTTTGGTTTATTTAAGTCTATGACATTATGTATGGAACCAATCTGATTATATCAAGTTGACATTAATGAAAATATAATACATTAACTGATTTAATGTCTTGCATTTACTTTTTGCAGCTCGATGATCATCAAATTAATCATCTTCAAACATTCAATCAGTTATAGTTCATCATCTCCATGGGTATCCAGACAAACCACCTTGCAGAAGCTATGGGAGCCTTTCAAATATTGGATATTGTGAGGCAACTCAGGTGCAAAAAGGTTTGGATAGAAGGTGATCCCAATAATATTATCAAATGTCTTAAGGGGGAAAATAGATCTTTTTGGACTATTGAGAGTCTTATTCGTTCCTCAATTAATATTATCCAAACCTTTGAAAATTATGCTATCACTCATGCCTATCATGAAGTGAATTCAATTGTCGACTACCTTCCTATGATAGGGGTCATATTAGAATCTAGGAGGGATTGGTATGGGGAGGAAAGGATGGAAAATGACTTCAAGGCCCTTCTGTCCTATGATCGAACACATGGAAAATATGGAAATTTACCTACTAGTTGTAATGACGCCAATTACCCAAATTGATATCATTTTATAGTGTGAACAATGTTAGAAGGATCTCAAAGTTATTAAGCTGATATACTCTTTGCATTCTTTCTGGGTTATCTGGGGCTTTTCTAGGATTATTGTCTCTATAGAGTGTTGGTTGTCTTTATTTCCCTTCCAATTGCAGAATTCGGTGTTTGGTGTCATGGGGTGATAAAAAAAGAGTTGAACCTATGAATTGTGATTCTTGGAGGGCCAATGCAACCATGTGGTACCAATTGCAGAAATGGAAGGTTACCCCTTATTTGGAGAAACTTCAAGGGTATGACACCAAAGTCATAAATATCGTTGTGAAGGAATGGAAAGAGGGGAAGATCTATATTTTTAGTAACCAAGTGATTGTGGATGAGAGCCTTGATGTAGAGGTTACTGGCCTTCATATGGATGATATTAAATATCACAGGGATAGGAAGCTTTTAGACACTATCATTAAGAATTTTCTGAGGACTGAGGAGGAGAAGGCAAAACTTGTGAAGGTTAATAGAGCCATTTTTCTTTACGCTTTCTTAGAGCCATTGTTCTTTACGCTTTATTGTCTCTTTACGAGGGTTTATGGCTATCATATTGTGATGCTTAACCATTTTAGACATAAGGTAAGGATTTCTTTCCTTATTACTTTCTCTCTTCCTTGTATTCTAGTATTGTTGATCATGGAGAGAACCCCCATAGAAACCATGTTCTTCATCATGGGTTAATCTTGCTCATCATTGAACACTTCAAGGTGAGTATTTTTTATACTCCTTCTAGGGTTCTCTCTCTGATGTTGGTGGGGGGGATAGTAGTAATTTTGATGATGAGGATTGACATACTAAGGGGGATGAGGAGGAAGCTTCCCCTCCCCCTCCTAAAAATCCTTGAAATGTGGTGAAGAATTTGGTATATCCCTAGCCCGTGGGTAATAGTAAAGGCAAGGGGTCTCCTTCAGTGGTGGTTAGAAAACCTATGAAGAAGGACTAGGGTAAAGGGAAAGGGAAAAATGTTGACCTTGATTTTTTTGAGAGTGATGAGCCAATTTCCTCTTCAGATTTTGTGCACTCTCTCTCCCCTTCTCATGGAAAGGATGTTAATTCCTAGTCTTCTATCAACTTGAGCCTTCAAGATTTCCATCCTAGCAGGAAATGGGGTTTGGTGTTCTAGAGACTATAAAATATAGCTTTGTTTATTTTTTAGGCTTATAAGGTGGGATTTTAATGAAATTAAAAGCCTCCATTTGAAGAAAATAGATATGTCTTCCAAGATTGAAAAATTATAGTCTAAGGAGGGTGTTAGTGTTGATACTTAGGATACTACTAATTCTCAGCTAGCTAAGGCTCCCACTAAGCCTCAATCCGTGGTCCCTGAAAAGGGAAATGCCCAAGATGCTATTGCCAGTGCTCATTGGTCTGAAGAGGAAAAACATGTTGTTGTGAATTGTTTATCTAGAGACATGAAAGCCATTTAAAAGATGAAGGCATGTTATGATAAAAAGTTTTAGATTTCCAACCATAGGTTTGGCAAGATTGAGGCTACCCTAAGGAAAATTATGGAACAAAGCCAAAAAGTGGTCAAGTCTTCTACTGAGAACATGAATACCTTAGTGTCCAAGATGGAGAATCTATGACAAGAAAAGACTCTTGTTGATTTAGAGCGGGAAAATGATACATGCATTAAGGAGACTTCGGGTCTGAGTAAAAGAACAAGGGCTAACAAAAACAAGAAGGTTGTCAAGATACCCCAGGACATTACCAATCTAAAAAATGTATCCCTGAAGATGAACCAGTTGGAGGCTGAAGCAACAAAGACTTTAAAGAATTTGGGATAGTGCTGCTTCTTTTGTTGGTGGATTTTTGTCTTTTTACTGGTATTGTGCTAGCTTTTTTCTTATGCATGGCTGGGTTCTCTTTTGTTTTTCTTCTCTTTGCCAATTTGTATGTGTTTGGTATGCTCCTTCTTGTTTAGGTGGGCTTTCATGATATATATTTTGTAATCTTTCTATATAGAGCTTCAGGTCCCTTCACAATCTATTTTTTCTTTAATCAAAACCTTTGATTTAATAATTTACTTGGTTGCCATCAACCTAATAATGAACAATTTAATCTTGATTTAAAACCTGGCCATTGATTTGGTTCCTTGTCAAGCCTCAGTAATATTTGAAAAGTCTTTGAATAGCCAATATTTTGATGTTGCAAGTTTCCACTTGTCATATTTTTGTTGTTTTTATAAAGCTTAAAAATGCTCCAACAAATACACAAGCTTTAGCAGAAAACCAACTTGTCTGATTTGTCCTAGCTAACATCAAAGCTATATTTCACTGTCAATCCTTGATCTGGCACAAAATTCCATTATAAATATATGGGATCTCAAGCTAAAGCCACCCTTTTCTCCATGAAATCCTCCATGCCACTATTTAAAACCTTTCCATTGGAGTGTTGGAGCCTTATAAAGGTTTTAGTGGAATACAGAATCTCCAATAGAATGAAAGACTTTGCTACATCGGATGTTGTGCAAGCTCTTCTTGCTTTCTTTGTTGGGGCACTAGAGCCTTAGGAAGGTTCTAATAGAATCAACATGTCCAACAAAATAAATTATTTTTTTCTGATGTGGATGTCCACATAGGACATAATTTTGGTTGAGCCGACCCTTGAAGCTCAAAGATGTTTGAGTAGAAGAACATAGCTCCAATATAATTTAATGTAACCCACCATGTAGGAATCCAATCAATTATTGGGACTTGAAAGTGTTTTAGTAGACAGATAAGTCTCAATATAATATGCTAACATTGACATAGAGGCCCACCATCTATCACTAGTTGTACAAAATCTACATGTCCTTTGGCATTTTCTTGTGCAAATTTGCACACCTTGTAGCTCCCTAAGGATCTTGATCTTATGCATAAGGAATCAGGGTTTTAGGGAAAACCCTACTTGGCAAGGAAAACAAGGAACCCTAGGAAAAATTTTAAGTAGTTATAACAAGGTGCACATGATACACTATTCATAGTAAATCAAGGTTAATGTAAGACATACCAAAAAGTTAGGGACTATTTTCATAGAAGGGTATCAATGGAGTTATATATATATATATATATATATATATATGTTGTGGTTGATAGAAAAAAAAGGTCATTTATTTTCCATATCTATAGATATTATAGCATCTCAAGTAGCTAAATTATTTTGTAAAGAAGTTTCTCAATTATATATGGGTTATAAAAAACTATAGGGAGTGATAGAGATAGCTAGTTCCTCGTCTTGGTTTGGAAAGAAGTATTTCTTTTAGTAGGAAGTGAATTATCTCCGCGTGCCAATTATCATCCACAAATTGATAAGCATATCAAAATAGTCAACAAATAGATTGAGGGTTATTTGTGAAATTATGTAGGAGGGCATTAGTCAACCTAGATAAAATCAATTTATTTAGGGGAGTACTATTATAATACTGTGCAAATTATGTCCATTGGGATGAAATCTTTCAAGGCTTTATATGGTTATGATGACTTATCCTTTATGAATTCAATCATCATTCATAGAAAAGTACAAGGGGCAAAGGATCTAGTTTAAAAAGTCAAGAAGTCTAGGGATCATTCATAGAGAACCTAGAAGGAGAACATGATTAGAAAAAAACTATATGTTGACCAACATTGAATAGAAATAACATGTGAAGTAGGAAATATGGTCTCTTTAGGATACAACCTTATAGATAAAATCTCCTCTAAAATGAGTGGAGTGAAGACATTAAAACCAAAGTTATATGGACCTTAGAATAATATGATGACTTGGGTGTCGCATCCCAGTCTTCAATGCCTTCGACGCCACACATCATGTGGTCAAACAAGTACGAAATGGAGAAGATGTTCATATTAATGCAACATGGGGGAAACAAAAAATTTGTTGGTGACATAAGAGCAAAAAAGAGGAGAGAATGTGAACAGAGAATGAAGGGAGTATAGATGATCAAATATGAGTAAGTTGGAACAAAGAAAAATGTGCAGAGAAGGGTGTGGAAGAAGGTGTGACTGCAAGAAAGAATTTTGTCGAATGTGGCAACTCCAATTTATTTGGTAGAACTATATGCAGAATATAGAAGCATAGTCCAACCACATGAATGATAAATAGGGAAAAAGATAAATGGATATTACTAGGGCTTTGAGTGAGTAAAACTAAGAACTTCTAAAAGTTATGATATGGATTTAAAATTAATGATTATGATATTATGACAAATGATACATATAATGTTATAGCATATGAATGATGAGATATTTATTTTAAGTTCAAATGAATTATGATATACATTGAATCTTTATGCTTCCTAATATGAATGTATAACTCATGCATGTGTAAAACAACAAAAAAATTATGTCATGTTAAAAACAAAATTGTATAGGTCATTGTTTGGAGAAAAAAATCCTTTTAATACAAGAGTAATTGCTAAATGGTTTTGTCAATGCCTGGTCTTTGATTTAGTTGAGAATAATTAAAATGACATGATCTACTTAAGTATATAATACTTCTCACAAATACATGACCATAATTCATATGTTCTTGGGAGTATAGAGTTGTTATTTTACTAAAAGTTCACGAACTCTTATATAGCGTATGGTGCAAGTGGTCTTTAAGATCGTAGGACTAAGATTTAGTTGGTTGAAGTACACTATAGAAAATTATTCATAGGCTTCATGGTGTTTTTACACCATATGGATCATAGGTTAGAATGTGGTTAGATATGGGTAATGGTCCAAATCAAATTTGTACCTACGTCAAAACATCCTCCTCCTATATTATTAATAGACCTTTGATGTGTTACCATAATAGATATTGATGCGTTTAGAATTTATCTTGGAAGTGATAACAAAATGTTTCAACACTATGCATTAATAGTAAAGATACTACTTGACATTATTAACATCAGTAGTAGACTAAGCAAGATTTAAGAAAATAAGGGATTTGTTTAAGTTACTTTATTATTTAAATAAAGCATCTATTATAATTAATTTCACCTAGACATGTGTGGGTATCATTGTAGTACCCCTTGATTACATCTACTATAAGTTTGTATATGCTTCTTAAAATGCTATACCCTTTTAACCTCTTATTGGCATTGGTGCACTAGCTCAATAGTTCCTTAGTCGCACCTCGTTGATCAAAAACTAATTAATATATTTTCTAATGACATCCTTAAAATAACTCAACCTAAATATTTGCATTGAGATATCACATGATTAAATAAGAAACTATCTTTTAACTTAATAACTGTGGTTGAGATTGAGTTAAGAAACAAACTATTATGTATCATATAGTATTGTCTCTCTTGATATCTTATTATATATCTTATTGTCAACCATGAAGATCATGATCAAATTATAAGTGGTGATAATGAATAGTATATGGTGAAGGAGCTAGACTAGATAATAATATCGATTTGCACTCTATAGTGAATAAAATTGAAGTGTTAAGCATATTATTATTCAAATTATTGAATTTATGTGTATATTCATATAGTGTCATAAACATCACAGTGTTTCTATGTGTCTTGTGCATGAATTGAACCCTACTCAATCTTAGTTAGAGCAGTATGAGACCCCAACACTATAACATTGTGTCTAATGGGTGATCTAGTTGATTAACCTTCACATTGCTTGCATTAGGATGTAAATTTTAGATGTGGTAACTTTGTTTACAACAATGTATTTATTATTTGTGTTCTATTATGGAATGTGTCTTGGTCCAATGATAAGTGTAGTTTATGTGAACAAATAATTGGGACATCAACCTAACCTTTGTGTTAAGAAGGTATACCTATAACAAGTTTAGAATAATTATGATAAATAATGGGACAAGGTTTAAATTTGAGATATGACCTACATGGATGAAAGGGTTACTGTAGGAGTTACTAAATGGTGAACTTACTTATGACTACCTAAATAATTTTAAGGATTATAATTTGAAGGGAAATATTAATAAAATATTGGTCATGGGAACTCGTGTGTAGGTCCTTTGAGAGACTTTGGGAGGATAACTACGTGTAAATTTGACCCGTTTGGAAGCGGGAACATAGGCGACACTAGGGTGAAGGATACCCTTGTGAACTAAAGTCCCTAGGGGAAGGTTTAGGTGGGGATAGCTCTAGAGATTGGGGTTATTCCTTGTTTAACCTCCCTCTACAATTAGCTTCAGTTGAGGCCAAAATTAATACTAGTGGTTATGAAAGAGTCAGGAAAACCTAATAAGTTATATGTAATATATAATGTGCTTTCAATATAAATACAAGGAAATAGATTGGGTTGACTATTTTATTGTCAAGTATCTGCTTAATGTTACACGTGGAGTAGAGGGCATAATGCATTGGATTTAATAAGTTGTTATGTGTTCAAAATATTTAACCCTGGACTCATAGGAACTTGTGTATGACCTTATAGATCATTCAATTGTGATCTACGTGTTCATAATTAGGAACCTCTCTTCTAGTTATAATGCTAAGCCAAGTACATGCGCTGACTTTAACGATTACAAATGGAGTTAGGACCCGACTAGGGCATAGGTAGACGTAAGTATTCCTCTAGCACATAGACTAGTCTGCTCTATTTGAGGCAATCACCAAATGATAAATCCTATGACCCACATAAGATAAGCTTATTTTCTCAAGATTGACAATAGTTAAGAAGCGTATTATGTCGGTAGACTCTCAACCGTACCACCTAGCTAGCAGATGGTTGCCAGTAGTTGCATGCAGGCGAGGTATACCCACGTTGAACTAAGGAATTGGACTAATTCTTCCAGGATCATGTGGGTCTGGGGGCCAATTTTATGCCAACGATGGATGTCCTCACTGCTTACCTATTCAATGGACTGCAGGGAAGATAATTTCTAATGATGAATAAGTAGGTGGTAATTGGACAAACCTTATAGTATGAATTTGGTATAAACTTGATGTAGAAATCATATACTTGATCCAATTGGGTTGAGGACAAACCCTTGGTGTAGTATGGGATGTACAAAATCCTCTTCCCAAGTATCCATTGGTGAAAAAAACTAGGGAAAGGAATGGGACCCATGGTGTAGTGCGCAATGCATGAACATTCTCTCTCTCTAGGATGCACTATGGATGGGAATTATTAGTCGTTGTTTATGAGTCAATCACTATTTTAGTTGTGATGCTTATGTGAGCTAGTAACTATCGTATTTGTGATGCATGTTTGAGCTACTCACCATGTATGTGATGTATGGAAAGCTAGTCATCTTGTGTACTTATGATGTGTATGAGCTACTCCATTGTATACAAGATGTATGCTCGAGATAATCACTTTGTGTGTGATTTTTTATATGACCCTCATGAGTATGCATGAAGTTGGTAAGCGGACTATTGATAATGATGGGTATAGAACTATCACCTAATGACAATCGATATATTTTATGGGACTGGACCAAGTTCATAGAATCCTTTAATTAATAGACATGATTAAGGAGATAGAAGATCTTGTCAAGATGAGAGAGTAAGCTCCCTTTAAGTGCAAACTATGAAGCCTCTGACTTCCCACAAGAGGATACATAGGCAGGGTCATTAGGAGTGAATGCTATCAGAAGCTAAACACTATCAAGTGCAAGCGTTTAGTGTGATATCGAGTTATCACCACTGATGAACACATAAATTTTAAAATCATCACTTCTAAATTAAATGGAAGAGGGTTGGTTGTTTAAGTTAATGATTGATGTTGGGGAGGTTGGTGTGTATATATATAGTAGCAGCCGAGGGTGGTTGTTACATTGGGGAGGTTGGTAGAATTTGAAATGATTAGAAAATAATTAAAATCATAATGTCTTTCATATCTCTTGTTCAAATAGAGTTTTAGAAAGTCAAATTATTGTTTCATTAGAAATGCCCCATTGGATTATGAAAGGAAACTAATTTTTATTCTAAAGGCCATTAGAGAAAGGAAAGTAAGCAATAAAATAAAGGAAAAATATTTGGTTTGA
Organism: Thuja plicata; assembly: GCA_018584345.1. Lineage (NCBI taxonomy): Eukaryota > Viridiplantae > Streptophyta > Pinopsida > Cupressales > Cupressaceae > Thuja > Thuja plicata. The sequence goes on along the minus strand of MU227873.1, from coordinate 2,171,629 downwards.
TAGGAAAATATTCCTAAAGAGGATGCTACATGGGAGAGTGGAGAAATTCTTTAGCATCCTAACTTACAATTGTTCAAGGGAAATCAATCTTGGAAGGGCAAATTGTAATTCCTTCCTAAATGCATTAATATCATGGGCAAGTTACAAATCAAATTTCTATAGGTCACCGTCTTATCTGAAACATTTATGAAGGGAAATTTGCAAACAATTCATTGGGTATCTATATTGGCATGAACACTTACTATAGTTGTAATTCCTTATACTTTATTTTAAAAAGCCCCCAACATGTTTGTGGGTTTATTTAAGAAGACGAAATTGCTTAAGGGAGATTAGATGTTAATTATATTTAGTTTGTTAGCAAAAAGGAATGAAATAGTTGTGTTCTTTGGAGGAGAAGGGTTACAGGAAAGTTTAAATAAAGATATTTGTCTCATCATCAAATACATTTTTATATATCTATTTATATCTTTTGTGGAGCGTGGACTATATATTAACAACCTAAGGAGAAAACCCCTCAAGGATTAGAAATTAAAGGACAAAAACCTTTTATTTTTCTTATTGATCTTGTGAATGAAAACCCCTCACTTAGGAAATTTAGAAATACTTTATGAAAGTCACCCATTAGATTAAAGTATTGTAGATCTAAAGGAAATCAACGACACTAAAAAAAATCTTGATATAAGCATGAGGAATTTTTGAGTATCCAAAGTATAATAAGCTTAATTTTAATAGCAATTATCAAATCAAAAGTTGTAAATTAGGATTTCTTACTAATAAGAAGTTGTGCAAGTTTATATTATGTGTGCTATGGTTTAAATCTAAATTAATTAGAAAGAGGATATTATACCTATGTAGTGGGAGGTCCTAGATGTGCGATTTTTTCATTGACAAGTTTTATAGGAAAATTTTAACTATGGTTTATGGATTGGATGGGTTGTTGGTATGAGTTATAATACTAATATTTATATACCTTTGGAGGTTTTAATGATTGTATGTACTAGGATTTTTTGTGGCATTTCTATTTTTAGTCGTGCGGGTTTTTTGCTTAGAAACAATTTAGAGCCTTTGTTAATACATAGATTTGATGCTTGTGTTATTTGATTGGTGTGCATACATGTGTCATGTTCTTTTCGTTCCATATGTGGTATGTTGGAGGATGAGATAAGTTCTTGCTTGAGATGGTGGTCACCTTAGATGTAATTGTGGTATCTTGATACAACATGAGAATGTGTCAAAGATTTATATGGTTTCATGGTGGGATGTGATGATTTATTTCAATTGACTCTTATGCAATGTATACAATAAGTGGAGGAATATTATAAAAAATGTATTGTATCCCTTCAGAAGGATGAATAAATATTTATTTGTGGTTGAAGGCAACTAAATCAATGATATGCTGATCATAAAACAAAGAAATATGCAAAAGCCCAAATTGCCTTAGAGAAATAAGAGCAAGGAAATCCTTTATATATAAAATTGAAAGAGAGGTTACATTATGGTGTTCAACCATATTCACCAATATTACAACCATAATATTAAAGATCTACAACTATCAACTACAAACATAAATATACACAACCATATATTTAATATGGGACTGCACAATCAAGAAAGACCGCCCCAAAGTCAATAAAAGTTGCCCAATGGGCATTAATGCTATTATCCTCTCCCATAATTACCATTGGGAAGAACACGAAGTAAATCTATGAGCTTCTGGAACCTTTCACGAGCTAGAGCCTTTGTGAAGATATCTGCAATCTGACTGCAGTACACAATTTCAATCAAGCCCTGTTGAGCCAATTCCCTAATATAGTGATGTTGTATCTCAATATGTTTGGTTCTACTATGAAATATTGGATTATTTTTCATTTGAATAGCACTCTTGTTGTCACAATACAAGAAGGTAGCTTCATTCTGAATTTGGTGTAAGTCTTCTAGTAGTCTTCTCAACCATACAGTTTGAAAAGCTGCTGATGTTGCAACTTTATATTCTGCCTCTGCTGTAGAAAGTGATATTGTTGGTTGTTTATTGGACTTCCAAGAGAATACTACAGAATCAAGGCTAAAATTGTATCCAGAAGTAGACTTCCTATCATCTGCAGATCCTGCCCAATCTAAATCTATATAGCCAACCAATCTGCTATCCTCTAAATGCTGAAATTTAAGACCATAACTCAGTGTCCCTCTAACATATCTAAGAATCCTCTTAGTTGCACTCCAATGTGTTTCCTTAGGTTCTAACATGAACCTAGAGACCAAACTCACTGCAAATGTGATATCTGCATGAGTAGTAGTTAAGTAGATCAAGCTTCCAATCAACTTTCTATATAGAGTGGGGTTCACTGGATCTGACACATCTAAAGTAGACAATTTAAGTCCATCTTCAATAGGTGTTGCAACTCTGCATTTGAAATTTTTGTAGGATATCTGAGGCATATTTTTTCGGAGACATATATATTTCATCTTTGTTTTTCCATACTTCTATACCAAGAAAGTAGTGCATTTGTCCCAAATCTGTCATTTCAAACTCAGTAATCATGGCTGCTCTAAACTCTGCAAATAAAGATGGATTATTCCCTGTGTAGATAAGATCATCAACATAGAGAACTAAGATAAAAATATCCTTAGCTGAGCTTCTAATATAGAGATTTGGATCTGATTGAATTCTTGAAAAACCTTTCTGTTGTAGGTAGGAGTCTATCCTTGAATACCATGCTCTTGGTGCTTGTTTGAGACCATACAAGACCTTCTTTAATTTGCAAACATAATGTTCTTTAGAAGGTATTTCAAAACCCTTAAGCTGTGAAACATACACTTCCTCATCAATATATCCATTCAAGAAAGCACTCTTCACATCCATTTGATAAACTATACAACTCTGTTGAGCTGCCAATGCCAAAACTAATTTGATAGTATCCATTTGTGCTACAGGTGCAAATGTTTCAGTATAATCAACACCTTCTTGTTGAGTGTACCCTTTGGCTACCAATCTATCCTTATGCTTATCAATGCTTCCATCGGATTTATACTTTGTTTTGTACACCCATCTTATACCAATAATTTCCTTACCAGGAGGTAATTAAACCAAATCCCATGTATCATTCATATCAATTGTTTCTATTTCACTATTGATTGCTTCAACCCACTCTTCTTTTTCTTGAGCTTGTTCAAATGTTTGTGGCTCATTATTTCCATGATTTGAGACATTAGTGCAAAATTCACTTTTTCTTGCAACCTTGTTGTCATTTTTTCAAAATTTGAATCCAACATAAGAGTTGATGGATGATTCTTTTATGTTCTTCTTTGATATTTTTGAAATTTTCTTGCTCTTGCACTAGATGATTCAAGCTCATCTTCTTCTTCCTCCTCTTCAATCTCATCAAGTACTATCTCTTTTCTTTTTATTTCATTTTCTTTGGTATATTTTTATAGTTCATTGAGTACCACATCTCTGCTTATCACAAGCTTTTTTGCAATTGGATTATACAATCTGTATGCTTTATTTTCAGTTCCATAACCAATAAAAATGCATTTAAGGCCTTTATCATCTAACTTAGACCTTTTTTCTTTTGGTATGTGTGCATAAGCAACACATCCAAATACTTTTAAGTGATCAACACTTGGCTTTACCCCAGACCATGCTTGCTCAGGAGTCATTCCCTTAACCACTTTTGTAGGACTTTTGTTTAGAAGATACACTGTTGTGTATACTACTTCTGCCCAAAAACTTTTATCCAAATTTTTATCTTTCAACATAATTCTTGCCATTTCAACAATTGTCATGTTTTTCCTTTCAACAACTCTATTTTACTATGGAGTGTAGGAAGTGGTGAACTCTCTCTTGATTCCATGATTTTTGCCAAAATCAATAAACTGATTTGACTTGTACTCACCTCCATTGTCTGACCTTATCACTTTGATATACTTACCACTTTGTTTTTCAACCAAATTCTTGAACTCTACAAATTTTCCAAATACTTCTAATTTTGAAACCAAAAAATACACCCAAGTTTTTCTTGAGTAATCATCATTGAAGGTTAGAAAATAATTGGATTTGTTCAAAGAAGGTGTTTCCATAGGACCACACAAATATGTATGGATTATCTCAAGATGTTGTTTAGCTCTATTGGATTTTCCAATAGGAAATTGTATCCTATGTTATTTGCCAACAATTCATTTTTCACATACCTCTTTTGTGTCTTCAATGGATGGTAGACCTTCAACCATTTTTGATCTTTTGAGTAAAATCAAACCATTAAAACTGAGGTGATCATATCTTTTATGCCAAGTTTTACTTTCATTCATTTCACAAGACCTTGGTGCTTGGTTCCCATGAGTAAAATGAAGTGGAAACATCCTATCACCTATCATTTTTGCTCTTGCAATAACTACATTCTTGTTTGATTTATCTCTTATTATGCACTCATTTTTATCAAAAGTCACTTGATAATTTTGCTCTAACATTTTTCCAACAGACAACAAATTCTTTTTGAGTGCTGGGACCAATAGTGTTTCATTGATATGCTTCACTTTACCATGTTCAGTTGTAACTGCAATATTACCCTTACCTTTGCTTCCATAAGAATTATTATCTCCTAGTACTACTGTACTTTGATGTTTTTGATCCAAGTCAACAAATAGACGCTCATTAGATGTCATATGTGAAGAACATCCAGAGTCTATATACCACACATTATTTTCACTTATACTTGTATTGAAACAAGAAATAAACAAATTTTGTTTATCTTCAACAGTGCTATGAGCACTTCTCTTTTCTGTTCCACCTTGTTTACTCCAACATTCTGAAGCATAATGTTCAAAATTATTGCAATGAAAGCATTGGGCATTCCTTTTACTATTGTCTCCCCCATTACTTCTACCTCTTCCTCTTTCAGCTCCTCTAAAATTGCTACTTCTTCCTTTGGAATAATTTCCTCTTCCTCTAGAATTGCTAGATTCACCTTTGTATTCATTCTTATTGTTATCATCATATGTACTATGACTCTTGAAGAATGTGTTTCTTTTTCCTCTTATATTTTATTTAGAGGAAAATGCTTGCTCTAATTTTTCTTCATTACTTTTCATTCTTTCTTCAGCAGTTAACAAAATTCAACTTAATTCATCAATTTCCATGCTTGAGAGATCCTTAGATATCTCAATAGTAGAAACCACACCTTCAAATTTTAGAATCAAGCTTCTCAATATCTTTTCAATGACATGCTTTTCATCTATATCTTCCCCTAGTACTTTCACCTGACTCACTAGACCTTCTACCTTTGTTAGAAATTCATTGACGGATTCACTAGTAGTCATTTTTACATTTTCAAAGTTTTTCCTTATTGTTTGCAATTTAGCAGTTTGTGCACCTTGATATGCATTAATATTTGTCATGCTTGCTTGGAATAAATACCACCACTTATCCTAGGAAAGATAGCTTGAGTGATTGCACCTTGAATCAAGAATGCAGCTTCATTATCTTTCTTTATATTTGTTTTGTATTCCATTTTTTGTTGGTCATTTAATGCATTTACATCTGGTATCTCAACATATCCATTTTGAACAATTTCCCACAAATCCTTAGATTTGAGTAGAGTTTGCATTCTAGTACACCAATATGTAAAATTATCTCCTTCAAAGACGGGAATCAACACATTAGACATTACA
>MU227873.1:2111737-2155957 GCA_018584345.1 Thuja plicata | reverse complement strand
TGCAGGAAATTGTGCACAGAACAGTCAGCTGATATCTGAGATAGATTTGTTTCAATATCGGTAAAGAAAAAGAGGTTCAAGGTGCTGTAAATGAGCAGAGTTATGGCTGAGATTTCACAAGTGCAGCGAGCAGATTTTGATGTGCACGGATTCAATAAAATATTGTATGAAGTCTTTGCAGCAGAGACTAACATCAACAAGTTCCCACTTGTTGTACATCGTCGATGCTAGATGGGACAGGCACAAGGGTGCATGTACTGAGTATTCATGACTTCAGGTAGCTACCAGATGATGAAGTGAAAGCTTGGGAAGTTATGATTACACCCAAGAAAGGAAGTCTGTGGTAGATGAGGAATTCCTGGACGATGAGTGAAGTGAAAGTTTGGCATTGCACTGTTCGAGACATGAGGGATAATTATTGTAAAAGAAGAATGGAGGTGAGTAGGCAAGCACAACTAAACTGATTCAACATAAATGCTATCAGGGCTTGGTCCTTTCACCATTTTTTCTCTCTCTTTTGTCTCTCTGTACTTTAGGGTTAGGTTTAATGTGATCATCCGAAGCTTGTTGCATCCTAAGGGATTCCAAGATGGTCAGTAACCCTATATATAGCACATGAGTTGTAATTTGCAGAGGTCTTTGATGTTGGAACATTTTGGAAAAGAGATAATATACTACAAAATTTAGATATTCTGGTTTATGTCTATCTTTTGAAGCTGTGTAATCTTCCATTGTATAAAAGTTGGATCATATAAATAATATATGGTGCAATTTTACTCCCCTCTATTGCTGTCTTTTTACTCTTTGTGTATGCTTTTCTATGCTAAGTTTACAAGGTATTCTGTAGCATTCTGGTTACAATGTAACCATTTGATTACTTACAAGTTTCTTTCAAGGAAAGAACTAAGTTTTGTAAGTAATTTCAAGGAGCATACTGCTTTGATTAAGAATTTGATACAATAGATTTGAGGTGACAGGATAACTTGCAAGGCAATTTATCTGAATTGCATGTGAACTGTAAGGCAGTTTACTGTGTTTTGTTTTGATGATATCTTCGCTTATTTTGACTCTATAGCCCAAAGGATAGGCACTAGTCCAGAAACAGTCTGATAATCCATCTTTGTTTAAGATATTCCAAGTTATCAAAACCATTTCAACCAAACATACTTTGTTACTAAGAACAGACAAACAAAACTTGTTGAGGACCTATGTCAGCAGGACGGTGTCCATATTATTGATTCCTTGAAGAGTGAATCCCTAGGTTATCCCTCCTATAAAGAAAAGGAAGAAGGATGAGAATCCTTGTATCACTGGTTCTTGTTATGATAATAGCTATGGTTTGTATGCTTATGTGTATGATTATATCTTGAATATGGTTATGCTTGGTCATTTGCAAGGTGATCCATAAGTTGATTTGACAGAGATACATAGCAAACCAGTGTCCACATTAATACATACTGTGTAAACAGCCATCATAAAAGGTAAAACCTGCCTGAGTATATGTGGAGCTCAAAAATGAAGAAGGACCTTATCCAGTCCTTAGCAATTAAGATTTTCTTGTCTCTGAATCAATATTAGAAGGCATAGTGTTCAAGTATTTATTTCAAGCACTGTGGTTCATGCAAGAAAAATCCCTAACAAGTTGTATGGTTGATAACATCGATGGCTAATTATCTAAGTAAGAATTTTGTTTTATGTAATTCACCCCCCACCCCCTCAGCATCTAGTGTGTGTTCAACATTTGGTATCACATAAAGGTTCCTCTTGAAGAAGCTTAACTGCTTGAGGCAAATCTGAGATGGTGTAGTACTTGAACTTTTAGACTTTGGTATTTGATGGCAAAAAAATTCCTTATTGGAAGGACAAGATGGAAGCATATCTAAAAACATTTTAGAATGGTATTTGGGAGGTTATTCAAATTGGTTTCAATCCACCCTCTAGAAGACCTTTGACTACTGATGAACAAAAACAAAAGGAAGCTAATGTGAAACCAAGAACAATTTTTTTAGCAGTTTATGTGTGTGTATATTAAATTCATACCTTCATGAAATTAACTTGTTATCTAATCAATTCAACAAAGATTTAACAAAGATTAGCTAAATGAATTGAAAATCAAACAATGAGCATCTCATGGCTCTCTATCTAGGAAAGAAAATAGCACGCTCTCAGCTTAAGCATCCATAATGACAGTCCTAAAATGAGAATTGAAGCTATTGATGATGATTATGCCTATTTAGCTCACAAAATACTCTAAATGATTCAAAGATGATCACTAAAATGAAAATTGAACTCAAATGCAAGCTATGAATTCCAAATCAAATTGCCTATAGTGATGATGCTTAGCTCATGAATGTGTGTGATATATTTTGCACTCAAAATGGCCTCTATTTAAAACATTTCCCAAGGGTAGGGGGTAGAGTTGATTTAACCTTGATTAGGGTTAGGTTGAGTTAATTGTCTCAAAGGTTAAGACAATTTAAATGGTAGTTTAAAATAAGGGGACAAAATGAGTGGTCAAGATGCAACTCCAAGATGTGTGATGGAGGGTCAATTTGGGCTTGATCCACGTGAGCTCCATTCTTAATTCCCATTGGTTGAAATTGATTTGCCCATGTGATGGGTGAGAAAATTTAGGAATTAATTGAATTGTTTTAGCCATGTGCACCCTTGAAGGGTTTGGAATTGATTTGTTTTTAAGTATACAATTAATTGATTAATCTCAATTGCACAATTATTTGATTATTTGAATTGATTAATCCAAAGGCTTTTGATAATTCAATTAATTTAGAATTTGCTTGATTTGCTGACTTCATTTCTATTTGTTTTATCTTGACCAAATTGAGGTGTCTAGAAATGCCCCTCTTTGAACTAATGTGTGAAGCACATCGATTCAAAGAATATTTGGTGTTTGATGTCTGATATGATCTCGATGACTGATTTGCTGATGCAATTGATTTGATGAAAAACCATGATGTGATGCCCCAATGACGATGATGAAATTTTGATGCCCCAGATTTGATTTATTGATATTGCATCATGATAATATCTTTCCCCCTCAAAAATGAGAACAACATTGATGTGGATAAAGATTAAACAAAAGTCCCAATTGATGCGAAAATGTGATTGGTCAATTATGATCACATTTTTGATAAAACCAATGTTTGAAAAAAGTGCCCCAATGATAAAATTTCAACCTTGTGATTAGGTTAAGGTCAAAATACCCATTATTAGGTCAAAAAGGTATAAAAGAGGGTAAAAATGTCATTTTTACAAGTCATTTTCACTTTTTATCCTCCCTTTTGCTCTGAGAGAAGAAAAGACTAATAGCGATGGTGGTCCCGATTCGAGAGCATAGGTTCGAGCGAAGGCGCAGATTCTAGTGGCCTACGGATTATGGTCCTCTGGTGAGTACTCCAATCCTTCCTATTTGTTGAATTTAAATTTTTACTACTCTTTTATAGGATTTAAATGCGTTATTAGATTAGGATTTTGCTTTTCTGTTAAAGTAGCACGTACAATAGTTAAAGTAATGCGTAGAATAGTCAACTAACGTATCCACGACTAGAAGTAGCATGTAGGATAGAGAGAAATAGCGCATAGCAACATAGTGCCCAATAAAGATATAGCACGTATGATAGGTTAAGGAGCGCATATAAAACCCTAGCTTAGAAACCCAATTATTCTAGTGCGTAGGATAGATTAAGTAGCGCCTACTAGAAGAACTAGCGTGTACACCTTGGTGTGACCTTGATTAGGGAGAGTTGTGTTGAGGATATTGAGAAGATTGTTTTGAGAGGGTACTTTTGAGTTGATGGATTTTCCCATATGTTTCCATCAATGCCAAAGGGGGATATTGTTAGAATTGGTTCCTAATGATGTTGTTGGCATTCATGTTTTGTCACTTATGTCAACATATGTTTCTATGGAGCAAGAAAATATTGGTTATTACTATTGCTTTATGACTGATAGAGGTGTACAGGTATTGTATGATTGATTCAGAATGAGCGAAGATAGTGATGTGTATTGTTAGTAATAACTGAGAGGGGGGTGAATCAGTGGCCTCAATACATTATCCTTCAAACATTAACCACCAATCAAATAAACCTTAGATTATTAAGTCCCTACAAGATTCATGCCATGAAATACTTATAATGAATAACTGTCTATCAGTTTTCCTTGTCTATCCTTATTCTCCTTGATTACCGATAAGCAGTATAAATATTTACCGAAACTCAGTAAATAAGTAGAGTATACCGATCAACCCAGTGTTAACTATGTCAGATACAAAACAATAAAGAAATGAATCATACACACATAACACATGAATTTTTAACGTGGAAACCCTGTTAGGGGAAAAACCACTGGGACCGGTACCCCAAATTTTCACTCTTTTGAAGTGAGCCTTGTTAGGAGCCAACCCTGTTAAAGGTTACAAACACATTGTTAAGTGCAACCTTGTTAGAGGATTTTATACATAGAGGTTGTCACTTAGTATCAGACATTTATTTCTATCATCCTTGAATCAGCCTCCTTCTTAGACTGTCAATAGGTATCGGGCAAGTCCAATGCTATTTTCATGAATCAACCTTTTTGGCACTCCTTGATGTATCTCAATATATAGAAGACTGTTAAGTCCTGCTCTGTTAAGAGACTTGATGCTTCAATGGTTAAACTGAAACACTATGACTTGTTTCTAATGCAACTTTGAATTGCAGATTTTCAGATCTATTTAAGTACATTACCTCTCTGATCAATGTATAAATTCAATTCTTTGTGCTCCACACTTTTTGCTCTGTGATGTTGTTCTTTACTATTCGTCGGTGTCTGTAGAATTCTTTAGCTCTCCTTCAGCTTGATTTATCAGGACTGTATGAAGTTCTTCTTCATCAGTTTCTCTTCAGCATCCTCTTTTCATTCACTCCCCTTAATCCCCTTTCCGTGAATGTGATCTTTTGAAAATGAATTAATCTTGTCTCTTATATAGACATGATTTTCACTATTTCTTGATTCTTGATTCTTGGCGTGAAAAACAATCTAGCCAATTTGATTTAAAGCATAACTCCTAACTTATCTCATAGTTATCTCCTTGCCAACTGTACAAATCTTCTTTAAATCAATTACTTAACTCTGGTCGAATAAAACAAAGAAAACAACCAGTTAAGTCTATCTTTAGCTCTTTCCAGCTAGATATTTTGTCATTTTCTGAACTCTCTATTCCGTTGGTCAATTCTTCAGTTAGTTGTTGGTGACAACTGATAGTTCCGTCGACATGACTCCAGTTAGCTTCAGGATCTTCGTCCGTCGGGCATCATTAGATTTTTACTCGTCGGGCAACTCTGTTTTCAGCTCGTCGGGCATCCTGTGGTTTGGCTTCGTCGGGCAACAATGTCTTCTGCTCGTCGGGTATCACTATGAATTTTCTTCTTTGCCTTTACCGATGGTGTGCACTCCGTCGGTGTTATCTGTCACTCAGTGAATACTTGACATTTATGCATTGCTGAAAGCATAACCTTTGTTCTATTGATTCTCTGAATGCTTTGGCATTATGTACATAACCATACAGATGATATCAAGTTGACATCAATGACAAGACAAACCATTAACTGATTTAATGCTTTGCATTATCTTCAACTTAACATTATCAAACATTTAATTAGGTATATGTCATCAATCTATCCCTTTGGCATTGATGGAAACATACTATATTATCACACTATATTATTTCTAATACAATATGAAATACAACTATTGAGATTCATCAAACTACCAATCTTTTGTTTGATAACTGATAAATGTCTGATTTCCGGTAAGCTCCATTTTAGCTTAGATTTGATTCTTGCAGCTCTTTGCTTTCTGATGTGTTGAGTCCTCTTCTTGTATCAATTTCTCTCTTGTGACTGTTCTCTCTCTTTGATGTATTTTTCTCTTGTCCTTAACTCTCCCTTTGTATAATCATCTTTCATACAATTTGCTCTCCCTTAGGATATAATCTCTCCCCGTTGGAGTAATCTGATAATGGATAATCTTTATCCCTTTTTTAGAAGAATGTGATAATATGGATAATCTCTCTCCCTTTGATAGCAATGCCAAACAAATATTTTACAAATATTTGACATTCATGTCAAGCAATCATTTTTCTCCTATCCATAATATATTCCTTGAATTTCCCTTATCCATCAACAATACAACAACATGCTCTGGTGCTCGGTTCTGGTATATACCTGTCTATATATAGATGTATCTTTGAAGTTCATCTTTTTGCTTGCATCAACTTGATTGATATTATGATAATATGTAGGTTGATGCAGCCTTCAGTCATATTACTGAATGGCAGACAAGGGTTTGACCCCTAGTCTCTTTCTCAAGTACTCAAATGTATCATTGGGTAGTGGCTTGGTGAAGATATCAGCCAATTATTCTTTTGACTGCACATACTCAAGTATCACCTCCTTTTCTTGAACTTGTTCTCTCAAATAATGATACTTCATGGCAATGTGTTTAGTCTTGGAATGCATGACTGGATTCTTGGAAATGTTTATTGCACTGGTGTTATCACAATAAATAATTACTGGTTCTAAGATCTTCATATTCATACCTTCCAGTAGTTGTTTGATCCATGCAATATTTGAGCAATTTGCAGTAGCAGCAACATATTCTGCTTCTGCAGTAGACTGAGAGATGCATCCTTGCTTCTTGCTAATCCATGTGACAAGTATGTCACCCATAAAGAATGCTCCTCCAGTTGTTCTCTTCTAGTCATCAAGATTTCCAGCCCAATCAGCGTCGGTAAACACCTTAAGTTCAAATTTGCCTTCTCTTCTATACCATAAGCCAAATTTCTCAGTATTCTTTAGATATCTTAGAATTATTTTCATAGTAGTCATATGTGATTCCCTGGGGTTAGCAGAAAATCTAGCAACAATTCCTACTACATGTGCAATATCTGGTCTAGTGTGTACAACATACATAAGTTTTTCAATCATTGATCTATACAAAGTCAGATTTACCTCTGTTGTCTTGTCCTCCTTTGTTAACTTACATCCAGTAGCCATCGATGTTCCAATTGGTTTGGAATCTTCCATCTTGAATATTTGTAGGACCTCTTTGATGTATTTGAACTGTGTAATGAAAATACCTTCACTTTGTTGAATGGTCTGTAGACCAAGAAAGAACTTGATCTCTCCAAACATAGACATCTCAAACTCTTTTCTCATCTCATTTGAAAATGATTTGTATAGCATATCATTGCCTCCAAATATGATGTCATCAACAAATATTTCAGCAATCAAAGTGTTAGCATCAGTATCTTCTTTCAAATAAAGATTACTGTTTTCACAAGTCCTTACAAATCCAATACTTATTAGATAGGAATGAAGTCATTCATACCAGGCTCTTGGAGCTTGTTTCAATTCATACAATGCTTTGTGAAGTCCACATACCATGTTTCTCTTGTCTGGTTTGACAAACCCTTCTGGTTACTCAATGTATACCTCTTCTTCAAGTATTCCATTTAGGAATGCTGACTTGAGATCCATTTGATATACTTTGAATCCTTTGAATGTAGCATAAGCAAGCAATATTCTTACTCCTTCTAGCGTAGCAATGGGTGCAAAGGTCTCTCCATAGTCTATACCTTCTTTTTGTGTATACCCCTTGCATACGAGTCTTGCTTTGTTTCTTGTGACTTCTCCATTCTCGTTCAGCTTATTCCTGAATATCCATTTTGTACCAATGACATTCTTGTCATTTGGTCTTGACACAAGTGACCATGTCTTGTTCTTCTCAATCTGTTCAATCTCATCATTCATAGCACATATCCATTCCTCATTATCTAGTGCAGCATTGACAGATTTTGGCTCAAACTCACAAATTAAACAATTTGAGTTTAAAGACTTCTAGTTCTTGTACCAGCTTTCTTATCTCCTATGATCTGGACCTTTGGATGGTTCCTTCTTACATATCTTGCAAGTATAGGTACAACTCTTTGCGTATCAGCTTGATCATTATTTTGATCTTCATTCTGTTCTTCATCACCTTGCACATTATTCTGAAAATTATCATGTCCGTCGGTAACAACAGTCTGACCGTCAATTGCAACATTCTATTGTTCTAGAATTAAGCATTGTTGCTCAAGTAGAGTTTTGAGTTCTTCATAGTATACAAACTTGTTGTAGTCCACTAGTTCTTTTGTGCTTTCTAGCTCATTTTTTTCTGCAAATTCATCTATCTTTACATTTGTACTTTCAACAATGTTGTTAGAAGCCTTGATGAGACATTTATAAGCTTTGCTTTTGGTGGAATACCTAGAAAAATACCTTCATCACTCTTGGCGTCAAGCTTTCCATTTCTATCGTCCTTTAAGACATAACATTGACTACCAAAGATTTTGAAGTAACTTACATTGGGTGTTTTACCATACCATAGCTCATAAGGTGTCTTCTTTGTGTCCTTTAATTTTACTCTGTTAAGTGTGTAGACAACAGTATTGACAGCTTACCTTCAGAATATTTGGGCGATGCCTTTCTTTATCATCAGTGTTCTAGCACAATCAACTATTGATCTATTCCTTCTCTCAACAATCCCATTTTGCTGTTGTGTTCTTGGTGCAGAAACCTGTCTTTTTATACCATGCTCATTACAGAAATTAGTGAATTCATTTGATATAAATTCTCCTCCTCTATCTGTTCTCAAACAGTTCAGATCCTTACCACTTTGTTTCTCTACCATAGCCTTATACCATTTAAACATCTTGAATGCTTCAAATTTATCTTTAAGAAACATGACTGTCATCATTCTAGAGTAATCATCAACAAAGAGAATAAAATATCTATCTCCATAATAACTCTTTGTCCTCATTGGTCCACATAAATCAGTATGAACTAATTCTAGAATGACATTAGATGTATGGGTTTTACTTTTGAAACTAGACTTAGTCATTTTACCTTTTTGACAATTATTGCACATGATGTTGTCTGCCTTTGTCATTGTCAGTAAGCCTCTTACATTTCTCCTTCTACTTATTTTCATCATGTTGTCAAAATTCACACGACACAATCTTTTGTGCCAAAACCATATGTCTTCGTTTCTAGTCATTAAGCAAGTGGTGTTAGTATCATTTAGATAGAATAAGTTACCTTAGTCTGTTCACCGGTACCAATCAGTTTTCCTGATTCATTGAAGATCTTTGCCTTCTTATTCTCAAATGCTACTCTATGTCCTGAATTATTCAACTGAGAAACACTCAACAAATTATAATTCAATCCTTTTACCCAATAAGCATTTTCATATTTAATCAGGTTATTCAACATTATTGTTCCTTTACCTTCAACTAGACAAGGTGTATCATTACCCATTCTTACTGTACCACCATTATAATACTCAAAAATGTTAAACTTTTCTTTGTCACCGGTCATGTGGTGAGTGCAACCACTATCTATAATCCAAATGTCATTCTTGCTAACCTTAGATATGAGTGCAGTTTCCACATACCTTTCATCTTCATCTGAATCATCCTTCACAGTTACAAATACCATTTTGATGTCTTCATTAGGTTCGGTGTCAATATCTTCATCTTTGCAAGCAGCTAGGTAGCTAGCCTTCTTGCCTTTGTTTTTTTAGTCTCGGGTATCTCTTCTTTCTGATTGTTGGTAACCTCTGTAATCTTTGTTATCACCTCTGTCAGATTTATTCTCAAAAGATTTATCATTACATCTGTCATATTTTCTTCTGTCAGGACATCTTGCAGCAAAGTGTCCAATCTATTTACAATTAAAACATACAAGTGGTAACTTGCCTTTGTATTTACCTTTGCCTCTCTGCATTATTCTTGCCATAAGTGCTTTTATTTCATCTAGATCTTCTTCTTCACTTTCACTTTCACTATCTCTTGTAGATGTGTGTCTATGACTTGATTTGCTTATTCTCATAGAAGACTTAAATGCAGACTCTAAGTTTGGTAAGACACTATTGTCAAAGTTATTCATCTCAAATGAAATTAGTCTACCAATTTAAATATCAAGAGAAACTGTATTGTTTGCTACTGCTCTCATTTCTTGAATGGTAGAAACTCTAATAGCATATATAGGCAGTAAGGTCCTTAAGATTTTACTTGCCATTGTCTCCTCTTCAAGTGTACCTCCAACTCCTCGTATAACATTGACTACTTCTCTTATTCTTGTGATGTACTATGTGATGTTTTCTCCTTCTTTCATTCTGAGATCATCAAATTTTCCTCTAAGGCTTTATGCTTTAGCTCTCATAACATTTGTATCACCTCCATGTACAAGCTTCAATTTGTCCTACATCTTCTTTGCAGTTTTTCAATCCTTGACATCTTCAAATTTAGCATCAAAGAGTGAGGAAGAAAGCTCTATAACCATGTAGTTGTGTTCATGCTTCTCTCTCAATTGATCTACTATCAATACTCCTGTAGGAAACACATATTCAGTATCTAGGAATTGAGTAACATCATTATGAATACTTGATAAGTGGAGTCTTATCATGCTTTTCCATGAAGCAAAGTTGTCTTTGTTCAACTTGGGCACATCTCATATGTTCATCTTGTGATCTTGACTTAGGTTTTAAAACCTTCATTTCTAAGCACACAAGCTCTGATACCAATTGTTAGTAATAATTGAGAGGGGGGGTGAATCAGTGGCCTCAATACATTATCCTTCAAACATTAACCACCAATCAAATAAACCTTAGATTATTAATTCCCTACAATATGCATGCCATGAAATACTTATAATGAATAACTGTCTATCAATTTTCCTTGTCTATCCTTAATCTCCTTGATTACCGATAAGCAGTATAACCATTTACCGAAACTCAGTAAATAAGTAGAGTATGCCGATCAACCCAGTGTTAACTATGTCAGATACAAAATAATAAAGAAATGAATCATACACACATAACACATAAATTTTTAACGTGGAAACCCTGTTAAGGGAAAAACCACTGGGACTGGTACCCCAAATTTTCACTTTTCTGAAGTGAGCCCTATTAGGATCCAACCCTATTAAAGGTTACAAACACACTATTAAGTGCGACCTTGTTAGAGGATTTTATACATAGAGGTTGTCACTTATTATCAGGCATCTATTGCTACCATCCTTGAATCAACCTCCTTCTTAGACTGTCAATAGGTATCGGGCAATTCCAATGCTACTTTCATGAATCAACCTTTTTGGCACTCCTTGGGATGTACCTCAATATATAGAAGACTGTTAAGTCCTGCTCTGTTAAGAGACTTGATGCTTCAATGGTTAAACTGAAACACTATGACCTGTTTCTAATGCAACTTTGAATGGAAGATTTTTAGATCTATTTAAGTACATTACCTCTCTGATCAATGTATCAATTCAATTCTTTGTGCTCTACAATTTCTTCTCTGTGATGTTGTGCTTTACTGTTTGTCGGTGTCTACAGAATTCTTTAGATCTCCTTCAGCTTGATTTATCAGGACTGTATGAGGTTCTTCTTCATCAGTTTCTCTTCAGCATCCTCTGTTCATTCACTCCCCTTAATCCCCTTTCCGTGAATGTGATCTTTTGAAAATGAATTAAGCTTGTCTCTTATATAGACATGATTTTCACTATTTATTGATTCTTAATTCTTGGCGTGAAAAACAATCCAGCCAATTTGATTTAAAACATAACTCATAATTTATCTCGTAGTTATCTTCTTGCCAACTGTACAAATCTTCTTTAAATCAATTACTTAATTCTGGTCGAATAAAACAAAGAAAACAACCAGTTAAGTCTATCTTTAGCTCTTGCCAGCTAGATATTTTGTCATTTTTTGAACTCTCTGTTCCATCGGTCAATTCTTCAGTTAGTTGTCGGTGACAACTGACAGTTCCATCGGCATGACTCCAGTTAGCTTCGGGATCTCCGTCCGTCGGGCATCATTAGATTTTTACTCGTCAAGCAACTCTGTTTTCAGCTCGTCGGGCGTCATGTGGTTTTGCTTCGTCGGGCAACACTGTCTTCTGCTCGTCAGGTATCACTATGACTTTTCTTCTTTGTCTTTACTGATGGTGTGCACTCCATCGGTGTTATTTGTCACTTAGTGAATACTTGACATTTATGCATTTCTGAAAGCATAAACTTTGTTCTAATGATTCTCTGAAGTCTTTGGCATTATGTACATGACTGTACAGATGATATCAAGTTGACATCAATGACAATACAAACCATTAATTGATTTAATGCTTTGCATTATCTTCAACTTAACATTATCAAACATTTAATCAGTTACATGTCACCATTCCTAAGGTCACACGTCTTAATATTGTGTATTAGATGCGTTACAGATCTTTTAGTGAAGACTGGATACTGGATGGTGACAGTGATGTTTGACAGAGTTAGTCTCTGTGTTTTGAGTATAAATTACGAGCAATGTGGATTCAGGCTATGCAAGCTTAAGGGTTTGCAGAAGACATGTTAAGGAATGTTTGTTATGGGTTGTAAGTCACATGATTATTGGTGACATCAGCTGTGGCGTGTATTCTAGAGCAGACCTATTTGGGGCCAACTTTAGAGATTTAGCATGTATTATGTTTGTGAGCATGGATTACGGATCTTGGATTATATTTGATGAATTGTAATTGATGTTTACTTGTTATAGGTACTGTGTGTATCTTAGCAAGGGGTTAAATAATTATTTGTATATTGGGAAAGCTTAATTGGCCGACCTAATATATTATTGTAATAGGGTATATGTGAGAGATCTTTTCTTTTGAAAAGAAGTGTGTGTGGGTGTGTGTATGAAGAGAAGGTGATTGATAGAGATAGAGAAATGTGGAAGCTGGGAGCTTGATTGTCTCCTGGATGTAGAGTAGAGTTTGTGATTGTGTTACTTCATTGGAACTGACCAAGTAAAGATAGTTTCTATCAGACAATTCAGTGGATTGTATATTTTCTATATACACTTATGTTTTGGACTGTAATTCCTTAAGGGTGGCTTTAACCTTCTTTAGGCAGTGAGCCCACTGTTACTCTTGAATCCTAATAGGGTATGTCCTTAATCGGAATTGTGTACTGTAATGCATCAATAAGCTCCTAACAGGGCTAAATCATTTAACATGGATACTATACTCTCAGTACATTATTTGTGGGTGCTAATTCCCACCGAGGTTTTACCTTTAATAGGGTTTCCTTGACGACAAAGGATTATGTTATTGTGTTGGCATTTACTGTGTTATAATTTGGATGAAATTTTTATTTATAAAGTTTAATGTTTAATAATTTGTCTCACAATTGATTCACCCCCCCCTTTCAGTTGTGTTGTGGACTGTTATTCCTAACAAAAAGTTGGTTTGGTGTGTGTAAATGTTGTTATTCAAATTGGTTCATGTTGATTATTTGTGCATGTCATAATATTTGATTGTTCATATTTTTATTAGTATCAAATCACTTTTAGAGGTCGGTCTGATTGCTTGAATATTTGATTATAGTTACAGTAATAGTGGTTGATTGATTGGTGCAAAAATTGTATATTTTCAAAAGTACAAGAAGTGAAACATAGTGCAGACTTTGTAGCTATATAGAGCATGACAAAACTGAGCATGTTTTTCAAATGTAGTTTGGAAGGTTGAGGAGTATTCAGTTAAGAGTGAATGAAAATTACAGTAGATATTTGAGATCAATGTCAAAGGGGGTGTTTGTTGGCATATGTTTTTCATTGATGTCAAATGGAAAGGTTGACTATCAAAACAGTCATGTGTTTGTACAAGTATTGAAGAAATTTGAAAGTAACCTTGATCCAAGAGGTTATACGATAGAGACTTATGATAAATATGTATTCCCATAAATGGGAATGGAAACTTGTGAAATATTGTATTATACATTGATACCAATACAATTGTGGTTATCAAATACGGAAGAAGTTTTAAATTTGAGGTGAGTTGAGTTAATGTTTATAAAAAACAAAGTTGAAGCTATATGTCATGTGGAGAAGAGTGGTGATTGTCAAGATTCATAATATATTTTAGTGCTATGTTCCCTTCAAGTTTTTATGCAAAAAAGTTAGTAACCAAGGACTTGTAATATAATTTTTTACATCTCGTCACCATGTCAACAAGAACTTATGACATAAATGATTTACAACGACGAGAGATTTAATGAAAATTATAAACAACAAAAGTCTCAAGTGTTGATAACATTAATTCCCAGTGTGACTTTTATGGTCATGCCTAACGTTGATATTCAATCTCTAGAATATGCAAGTATGAAGTTAAAGATTTCAAACATCAACGGTTAGTTGTGTTGGAAATGGTTCTATTGTTGTTGTTGGCATTCATGCTTTGACATTGATGTCAACATATGTTTCCTGTGTGGCAGAAGCGACTAGTTATTATTGTTTCCCAGTTGACTGACAGAAGTGTATGGGTACTGTACGGATGATTTAGAGTGTGTGAAGATAGGGATGTGTTGTCATCTTATGTCTAAGATTGCATGGCTAGATGTTGCAGATAGAGAAAGATACAATGGTTCTACTGATGACTGGATATTGGTCCATGACAGAGAAGTGTGACAAAGTTAGTCTCTGAGTGTTGAGGATAACCTACATGCGCCATGGATTTAGGTTATGCGAGCTTGAGGGATGGTAGAGGACATGTTGAAGAATTTTCGTTATGATTCTTGGGTCGTCGGACTCTTGGTGATGTCATATGTGACGTGTGCTCTAGAGGAGACCTATTTAGGGCCGACTTCAGTGATGAAGCATGTATTATGAATTGCGAGTGTGGATTATGGATCTTACATTACATTTGATGAATTATATTTGATGTTTACTTGTTATAGGTACAATGTGTATCTTAGCAAGGGGTTATGTAATCATTTGTACATTGGGGAAGCCTAATTGGCTGACCTAGTTAATTATGTAATAGGGTATATAGGAGAGATATTTTCTTATTGAAAAGTGTGCAAAGTATAAATGTATTTGTGGAAGTTGAGAGCTTGTGTCTGTTGGATGTAAAGTAGAGATTGTAATTGTGATACTTCATTGGAACTAACCAAGCAAAGACAGTTGCTATCAGACAGTTCATTAGATTGTATATTTCATATACATCTAGATTTTGGACAGTGAGTCCTGAAGGTGGATTTAACCTTCTTTAGGTAGTGTGCCTGGCAATGAGCCTACCATTACTCTTGATTCCTAACAGGGTTTGTCTTTTAATAGGGACTGTGTACTCTAATGCATTAATAAGCTCCTAACAGGGCTAAATCTTTAAACAGGGATACTATACCCTCAATACATTATTTATGGGTACTAATTCTCATTGGGGTTTTACCTTTAACAAGATTTCCTCGACAACAAAAGGATTGTGTTATGGTGTTACATTTACTGTGGTATCATTTGGATTAAAGTTTTTGTTTATAAAGTTTAATGTGTAATAATCTATCTCACAACTGATTCACCCCACCCCCCCCCCTCTCAGTTGTGTTGTTGGACTGTTATTCCTAACAAGTTTTTGTGACAATAAATGGATGGGTTGTATCAATGTGGTTCAGTAAATAACATATTTCTCTAACTGCTCTATGAAGTTTGAAAGATAATGAAACTTTCTCAAGGAGGTTTGGAATGTGCATTGAAAGAGAGGAGAATGATTCTTCTACAAACTATGGAATGTTTAAAGGAACGTAATGTTTTAAATTTGTAGATTACATATTATGTTTTATTGTGGCAAAGATATGTTGTGATCAGGGTTTTGATAATCTCAACTAAGAAACCCTATTGAATGATATTTGGGTAAAATAAGAGTGTGTATGATAGAGTTTTTGTTATGTGATCCTACTAGAGTTATAAATGGTTTATAAATGTTCAACTCGCTATTGCAGATAAAGAATAGTGTATTCAATGTCTTGCAATGAAACAAAGGAACCCTCTATATTTTTATTGTCTTCCTCTTAGAGAGATGTGTAGGGAGTGGGTGCTCCTAATTGGAGTTGGTGCTCTAACTATTGGTGAGACATAAATTTTGTAACCAGTGAGGTTGCTAGTAAGGCTTATTCAAGTTAATTATTCAAGTTAATTTTCAGAGTGATTTTTCTACCCTTCAAGGGTTTTCGACTCATGTGTATGTGATTTTATTGCTTGATAAGTTTGTATTTGTTAGAAAGACTTGTTTTATAGACAGCTGATTCCCCCACCCTCCAATGGTCACATTATTCCAACAAAGAATCTATTTGAAAAACTGTTAGCACTATGTGCAGAGTGTTGAAAAAATTGTACATCACCAGCCGAAGATTGGAGTAGAGGAGTAGTAGACAAAAAAGGGTGCACACGGCTAGAGGGGGCGCACCAACAAAAGGAGTAGGATTACGATCCATAGGGATTATAGAGACCAGATTAGGAGCATAATCTATTGGAGTTGATAAAAAACTATCAACCCTATAGCTCCCAAGAATCACCTGCATGCAAACACATGTCACAGAAAGAGAGAAGGAAAAGCTGTGGAGACCACAAACAACAAATCTGTTAAAGATGAAACATCCTCAATTGATTCAATAATGGAATACAAAATACAAGATGATTCAAGATTAATCAGAATTGATTAACAAATACAAAGAGATAAAACCTTATAAAAGGTTATCAAAACCCTAAAAAGGGGAGAAACCTAAGTTGCATGATAATAATTAATTATTATATGTCTAAAGTTTAGCTTAAGTGAACTAGAGATAATAAGTGACTTTAATAATTAAATCAAAATTATTTAATTAATAAGTGAATTAACTTATTACTCTAACACCCCCCTTAAGGTAAACTTAGGGAGAAGCTAAAAACCTAAAAAAAACTACTTAAAGTAGGAAATGGATCTCGGCAACATGGTTTGATCAGGTACCCAAGTACAAAAAAATCTCTGTAAAGAGGAGAAAAGGAGAAAACGCAGTGGAAAAAAACCCCTCTCTGAAAAGAGATGAAGACTAGTGAAGGATTGAAGAAGCTTCCAAACTAGAGAATGTCCCAGAAGATAGGAACAAAGGATGAACATTAAGAACACCACTAAAGCATGAAGTTGTAAACACTGTCGAAGAATAACTGCTAGAACCTCTATTGTAATTAAACATGATTAGGTAGAGAATACTATAAACAAAGTCTAAAGAGCTAATCAATCGAAGGTGAAAGGTTGCCTCCAAAAAAGAGATGAAAGAGTGTCCATATGGTAAATGATCCATCTCACCAAAATGCATAGGTACCCAGCCACTGCTTTCGCCTAATATATAGGAACAAATACTGAATACATAGATCACTCCATCAAACCAAGGAAGCATTAGAACCAACAAGAGATACCCACCCTATAATGTTGAGCGGGGAAAGGCATGACAGATACACTAAACCAAACTACCAAGAATAACTGCATGATGAAGAAATAGGAACATAGAAAGTACAAGAACATACAAAGGATGGTGTCATGGAGGAAACACTCTCTTGACACACATCAAGAGGCTAATGTCATGGAAGGAACACTCACTTGACAAATGTAAATCAAACCCCTCATGGTACTTTATAATGTAGTGCGAGTACAAACAAATATAAAAATGTCCAAGATTCCAAGCATGCATCAGATGGCACTTTATCTCAATGTGTTTGCAAAAAATGAAAATGCTACAGAAATGTATGTCTACAATGCTCAGGAATGACAGAAAGATGTAGGTACATAAGTAACAGCTAAAAAGGAGTCATCACATGCAAGGAAAATAATCTCATGACCTGAAACATCCAAGATAATCATCATATTACAAAAATGCAAAGAGATGAATAAAAAGTACCTGGAGCAAATTATAGGTGTGAGACCCATAAAATAAGATAGATCACAGAATTATCTTTCCAATGCCATGTGAAAGTCAAAAAATGGAGTCTGGATGAGAACGATATGGCTCCCAGATTGCACAAAAGAACCTTGACTTTGACTGAAAAAAACCCATGAAGATGACAAAATCAGACAACCAAACCTGCAAAAGTAGGTCGAGCTCAGAACCAACTTTTCGACGATATCTCATTTGGCAAAAAATGCCTTTGTTTGCTCAAGATACGAGAAAAAACTGAAGAGGGCTCCAAAACAAGAAGAACTCCAAGAAACCTCTGCTAAATCTGGTGATGCCTCCAAATTTGACAGGACTGCTAAATTTTTGGCCAAATTCAGCAGATTTACCAATAAAAATAAAAAATAATTTTTTTTCTCCCCCATTTAGTATGGTGGCGTGAAAAACGAGGCAAAAAGAAATTAAAATTGATTTTTTTTAATTTTCTTTCTCGAAAAACATGTCAGGGTCGTACATGCAAAAAATAGGGCTTTGATTTCAACTATGTCCAAATTAGACAATCCTTATATGACAATAGCATTTTTTGGGCATTCTAGAAACAACCGTGAAGTCAGTTTGTGCCCAAAGTGCTCTGAAAAATAACTTCCCCAGATGTACAAAAATCTGAAATTGAAAAAACCTCTTGAAATACATATGAAGAACAAGGTCAAATCTCTCATGAAGAGAATAGGGGCATGAAGATTTGGAGCTCTGATACCATATTGGAGTTTATGAAAAACAATCAACCCTACAGCTCCCAATAATCACTTGCATGCAAACACCTGTCACAGAAAGAGAGAAGCAAAAGCTATGGAGGCCAGAAACATCAGATCTGTGAAAGAGGAAACATTCTCAATTGATTCAATAATGGAATACAAAATACAAGATGATTCAAGATCAATCAGAATTGATTAACAAATACAAAGAGATAAAACCTTATAAAAGGTGATCAAAACCCTAAAAAGCGGAGAAATCTAGGTTGCATGATAATAATTAATAAAGAATTAATTATTATATGCCTAAAGTTTAGCTTAAGTGAACTAGAGATAATAAGTGACTTTAATAATTAAATCATAATGATTTAATTAATAAGTGAATTAACTTATTACTCTAACACCCCCCTTAAGATAAACTTAGGGAGAAGCTAAAAACCTAAAAACAACTACTTAAAGCAGGAAATGGGTCTCGGCAACATGGCCTTATCAGGTACCCAAGTACAAAAAATCTCTGTAAAGAGGAGAAAATGAGAAAACCCAGTGGAGAAAACCCCTCTGAAAAGAGATGAAGACTAGTGAAGGATTGAAGAAGCCTCCAAACTAGAGAATATCCCAGAAGATAGGAACAAAGGATGAACATTAAGAACACCACTAAAACATGAAGCTGCAAACACTCTCAAAGAATAACTGCTAGAACCTCCACTATAATATAACATGATCAGGTAGAGAAGGTTGTAAACAAAGTCTAAAGAGCTGATCAATCAAAGGTGAAAGGTTGCCTCCAAAATAGGGATGAAAGAGTGTCCATATGGTAAATGATCCATCTCACCGAAATGCATAGGTACCCAGCCATTGCTTCCGCATTGTATATAGGAACAAATATTGAATGCATAGATCACTCCATCGAACCAATCAAGAATTAGAATAAAAAAGAGATACCCACCCTATAATGTTGAGTAGGGAAAGGTATGATAGGTACACTAAACCAGACTACCAAGAATAATCGCATGATGAAGAACCAGGAACATAGAAAGTACAAGAACATATAAAGGATGGTGTCGTGGAGGAAACACTCTCTTGACACACATCATGAGGCTAATGTCATGGAAGGAACACTCACTTGACAAAGGTAAATCAAACCCCTCATGGTACTTTAGAATGTAGTGTGAGTACAAACAGATATAAAAATGTCCAAGATCCCAAGCATGCATCAGATGACACTTTATCTCAATGTGTTTGCAAAAAATAAAAATGCTACAGAAATAGATGTCTACAATGCTCAGGAATGATAGAAATATGTAGGTACATAAGTAACAGCTAAAAAGGAGTCATCACATGCAAGGAAAATGATCTCATGACCTGAAACATCCAAGATAATCACCAGATTGCAAAAATGCAAAGATATGAATAAAAAGTACCTAGAGAAAATTTTGGGTGTGAGACCCATAAAATGAGATAGATCACAGAATCATCTTTCCAACGCCATGCGGAAGTCAAAAAACAGAGTCTGGATGAGCAAGATATGGCTCCTGGATTGCAAAAAAGAACCCTGACTTTGACTGGAAAAAAACCCATGCAAGAAGGCGAAATCAAAAAGCCAAACCTTTAAAATCAGGTCGGGCTCAGAACCAGCTTTCCGACGATATCTCGTTTGGCAAAAAATGTCTCTGTTTGCTCAAGATACGAGAAAAAACTAAAGAGGGCTCCAAAACAAGAACTCCAAGAAACCTCTACTAAATCTGGTGGAGCTCCACTAAATCTGGTGATGCCTCCAAATTGGGCAGGATTGCTAAATTTTTGGCCAAATTTGGCAAATTTACCAATAAAAATAAAAATATTTTTTTTCTCCCCCAGTTAGTACGGTGGCCTTAAAATTGAGGCGAATCAATTAAAATTGATTTTTTTAATTTTCTTTCTTGAAAAATGTGTCAGGGTCGTACATGCAAAAAAGAGGGCTTTGATTTCAACTATGTCCAAATTGGACGAGTCTTATATGACAATAGGGGTTTTTGGGCCTTCTAGACACAATTATGAGGTCAGTTTGTACCCAAAGTGCTCCGAAAAATAACTCCCCCTAGATCCACAAAAATCTTAAACTGAAAAAAACCTCTTGAAACACATATTTGAAGAACAAGGCCAAATCTCGCATGAAGAGAACAGGGGCATGAAGATTTGAAGCTCTGATACCATATTGGAGTTTATGAAAAAACTATCAACCCTACATCTCCCAAGAATCACCTGCATGCAAACACATGTCATAGAAAGAGAGAAGCAAAAGCTTTGGAGGCCAAAAACATCAGATCTGTGAAAGAGGAAATATCCTCAATTGATTCAATAATGGAATACAAAATACAAGATGATTCAAGATCAATCATAATTGATTAACAAATACAAAGAGATAAAACCTTATAAAAGGTGATCAAAACCCTAAAAAGGGGAGAAACCTAGGTTGCATGATAATAATTAATAAAGAATTGATTATTATATGCCTAAAGTTTAGCTTAAGTGAACTAGAGATAATAAGTGACTAATAATTAAATCATAATGATTTAATTAATAAGTGAATTAACTTATTACTCTAAGATAATCCACATTTGCAGTAGGAGCTTCATCTAGAGGGGAGTCGTCATCAGCTTGTGATGCATCATTAAAGGAAGAATCAGAGGCTAGGACAATCAATTGTTCATCATTAGAATCCTACCACCAACTTGCGGTGTCTTTCTTCCGCAAGGGAGAACAATTTGTTGTCAAGTGACCAACAAAGAAGCATTGTTGACATTGAAATGAGAGCCACTCATAATCCACTGATTGAGTCTATGGCCTATCCCTACCATGAGAACCACATCTCCAGGGAGAGGTGTGGATATATAAATGTCAACCAAAATGGGTGAAAATGTAGAGAGACCCATGGTGGCTATGGTATCATCCACCTTTAGAAAATGACCAATATATTTGTTGATGGCCTCAAAGCAAGAGTTCTCCCATAAATGAAGGGGAATATTGAAAAGTCGAACCCACATTAGACACGCACTAGGTGGTTCAGTCAAAGGGTTGATGGAGACTGCCTAGGGTTTGGTAGAAATAGAGTGATTCCCCCAAGTCCACAACTTGCTCGTCACCAAATCACGTTCCTTTGAAGAAGAAGAAATAACATAAAATATCCCTTAGCACAAGGGAAAAGCTCAATGTTACTTGAAACCAAGGGTCTCCAAGAATTCGACACCAAAAATACAAGTTTGGTAGAGAAGGGCAGAAACTAGAAAATTTGCAAACCAGCTTGCAACATTGGAAGTGCTCCACATTTTCAACTACATCCAAGCCACAAACCACCATTGGGGAGGTCTTGGCACAAGCCAGAGGTCAAGATTTTACCTTCGGAAGAACAAAAATAACAGATCTAACAACACGAGAAATTTTTTTCCACCAACAACAGAGAGAGGCTTTGGTAGGGTGGGTGGGGGTGGCTCATTTACAACCTTAGTAGACCTAGAACCAGGCCTCTAGGAAGAGCGCCCATTGACCACCCTGCCAGTAGAAACCCTTCCACTAGCAGTACAAGGTGAGGTAGAGGGATCCGAGCTAGAGCCAGATACAACAACAATCATCCTTTGTTGCATAGCATCCAAGCCAACACACCCATCGCCCATGGTGGCACCTAGCAAAGAAGTAGGGGTTGTGAACGCAGAGCCCCACCGACAACATCCAAAGAACCTAGGCATTTTGAAAATAATCGATCTAGAAACACTAGAGCCATTAGAGTCACAACTTAAGTTTGTTTCCAAGTGATGACACTAATTGGAGCGAATATGTGTTGTGTAGTGATGTGTTAAGACATTGATGTTTGCACCTATTGATTGGTGATGTAACTAATGATTTGGTTGGTTTGATCTAGTACCTAATGGGTTGTCACCTTTATTGATCTTGCGCACAGAGCATGCATCCTTATTAAACATGTGATAAACATTCAATTTGTCTTGATAAATACATCTAGACATATCATTAACTATTATCTCAAGATACCTAACCAATACTATTTGTGAGATGATCGATTTCCATTGTTGATTGCAATTGTAGATTAGGGCTCGTTTGGTTGCTAAAATTGGGAAATTCAAATACCAGAATTCCCAAATTCATAATTTGTTTTAAAAAATGAATATGGGATTGGATTTTTCCAAATTCTAATTTTAGCCCAAAATGAGCATATGAATCTTCCACCTCAAAAGGTGGAATTGGAAAACCAATTCCAATTCTACTTTTTGATAAATCAAATTTTATAAACTTTTTGCGTCCATTTGCTTGTGTTAATCAAATTTTATAATTGTTCGGATCTGTTTGCTTGTGTTTGCCCTTGTGCAGAGGTCCACATATCGTATTTTTCCTTATTTGCAGTTTTGTTTACAACAGTTGGTTTTAGACTTTTATGGAATCCCCTCCATTCGTCGAAGTGCCTAGGGTTTGCTGGAGTTGAATCTACGGATTTATGGAGATTTTCTATTGTCACCATATTAAAAAAAATTAAAAATTTTAAAAACAAAAAAAAAATTAAAATTTTTTTTTTAAAAAAAAAAAGTTATTTTAATTCCAATTTCAAGAACCAAACGCAGAAAATGCATCTCCTCACTCATCTTCCAAGTGAACCAAACGGCTCCAGCCATATTCCAAAAACCATTTTTCAAATTTAAAACTCTGTGAATTGGCTAATTCCAGCATTCTATAATTCCAGCAACCAAACAAGAGTTTTGAGATTTTGGAGTATTTTGTTCATTTGGTGTATGACTTAATTGTTGATTCTTGTATAAATCAAGAAATATTCTTCACGCATGTTGTACACCTAATGAATTGTGCACTAGTTCATTATTTTAGAGACTGGCTTAAGGGATGTTATGTTCCATATTTGTACCATGTGTAGCTGAGTCTTGACATTTGATGATTGTGAGTGAGATTAGCTAGGTGATGTTTGGATTTTGGGGATATACCAAATGTGATACTTGGATATATCTTGACTATGTGAGTATAGAGTTTATTTTGTGTGGATGTGTATCAATGTGTTTGTCAAGAGGCTACTCATTTTTACCACAAAGATTGGTTGGTGTTGATCCCTTCATTTGTCCCTCATGTACTTCCTGGCAGCTGTCATATTGGTGCAACATTAACCAAGTTTTTGCAACTTCTTGTTCATGCAGTTTTCATATTGTTGCATATTAATCCCATATTTACGGTTAATGGTCAAATCAGAAAGTGATACATCACTGACAGATTGCAATCTTCGGTTTTGTTTTGTTTTTGCAGCCATTTCAGGCTTTTTGATGGCCATACAGAGGAGCTCATTCATCATATTTGAATTTCGACAGAGTTTGTTCTACTAAAGGTCCAATTTTAATAGGGTGCAAATGCAATAATTGCATACTGCATATTGAAATTGAAGAAAACAGAGAAGGTTGGGTCATATCCCCAGTAATAACAAAAAACATCTTGCTTGGGATATTGCTTTTTTTTTTCTTCTTTGGGACATGATTGATTGGAAAACACTACAGATTGGTGTGATTCCTTGCAGTGTAGAGATTGACCCTATGCAATGATTACCATCCTAAATTGTGTCTTTCAAAATTTGAGCTCGGCGTCTGCATCATGGTAGTTACAGAGAAAGATGGCTTAGATGACTTAGGATTACGGGTGGTTATCAGCAATAACATAATCCTCAGTTTAATTCTAAGATAAGTCATAGACTCTGCCACACATCATTTAATTTTTTGAAATCTGTTGAAGTTAATTACAAACCCAAATAAAACATTGTAATTTGATCCTTAAATTCATTAGTAAGAATGCTGAAATAGTGTGATTTGATTATGCTACAGTTGGAAAATTCTTCTGGTTCAAGTTTGATCTGTTGCCTCAATGGTCTATTTGCAAAGGTTGGAATTATATATGATTTAAGGTCTGATTGACCTACGCTAGTTGCATATTGATCAATTGTTCTCTATATCGATCAAAATTTGACTCTATTTGGGGTTCCTAAACTTCTAATATATATATATATATATACACACACTCCTCATTCAAGTTGAGAGTTACCTCCTAAAGATTAAGACTCACATTGGATAGAATTGACTAGCTATTAATAATTTTTAATATAACCTTTGTAGTCTATAACTTAGTTTAACTTTATATTAAAACTAGCATATTAATGAATTTTAAGTTATTTTATACTTAACATTAAAATAAAATATATTAATTCAATTTTTATTTTTATTTTAAATCGTCAATATATTTTATAATAACATTATATTGATAAGTGAAATCAAGGAACTCGCGCTTTGTGCCTGAGCGGATGGCTCCCAACATTTAAATGGTGTGGATTCCATGTCAGTCGATTCCTCCTCGCCTATGCAAACTATTTCCTCCTCAGTGATGCCTAATTCTCTCGTTCGCCCTATCTGTCGTGTCTCTCCTTCGTCACGGGTTGTGGCGACGGTGGTGATCTCTAATATCATAGCTAGGGTTTCTACCGCGAATGGTCATCCGTCCTCTCCTTCATTGACGACAGCTGGTCTTGCTTCCAAGGTCTCTGTGGGGCCTTTGTTGAAGGTTTCCCCTTCTGTGGGTGAGGATTCTTCTGTGGATGCCTCCTTACCGCCCAAGGCTCCTCGGGTTTCCTTGAAGGCTATGGTTGGGGCTGCGAAGAAGACACCCTTAGTGTTTGAGCCTTTCCCCATGTCAAAAATCATTTCTCTCTCTTTGGGTGAGGAATCAGTGGGGGAGATTGAGCATATCACTTATGTCCTTTTAGACCATGCAACTATCTGCAGATTTAGGGGCTTTTGACCAAGTCTCCCAGAGCTTCGTGTGTGGATTTCCAAATATTGGGAACCCATCATAATTGGTATAGTTTATATCTTCCCAATGGCGAAAGGTTCTTTAATAGCCAAATTTGATTATGCTGAGGATAGAAATCGTATTCTTTGTGGTCATTTTTTAAGCTAGGATGATTGCTTTGTGCTGATGGTAAAGCCTTGGCATGAGGATTTCAATCCCTCTACTGATACTTTTAATAAGATACCTATTTGGGTTAGGCTTCCAAACCCCCGTCTTCACCTTTGGGTGGATCCTCTTCTTGAGGAGGTGGGTGAGGCTCTGGGAGACTTCCTGATGGTGGATGTGGAATCTACAGACATCTACCACTCCACCTATGCCCGTATTTTGGTGGATATTGATGCTTCTAAGGGTTTGTCTGCAGAGATCAAGCTTGTTTCACCTAAGGGCAGCTGGATTCAGCCTCTAGATTATGAAGGGATTCTCTTCAGGTGCAAAAGATGTTTTAAAACAAGTCATGTTGCGGCTAAGTGTGATCTTGGTAAAACTAGGCATTTTGTGCCTTGGTGGAAAGGTGCCTCTTCCCAGCACTACACGGTTGAGAAGAGTTCTTCCCAGCGGAGATTTTCCCAGCTTGTGGCACAGAATTCTCTTTTTGTTTCCCCTTTTGTTGTTGTGCCTCCGGTGGTGGGTATTGTTATATACCCTGAGGATGTTGTTGGTGTTAGTTATGTTGTTGATACGGCGATCGTGGGTGTTCCCCTTGATGTTTCAAACCATTTGTCGGTTTCAGATTCTTCTAGTACTGTTTCTAAAAGTTCTTTGTTGGATGGCTCCAAGTCTTCTGCTAGTGTGTTAGTTGTTGTTGGTTCTGATGGCCCTGTTGTTATTTCCTCTTCAGCGGTTTTTGGTTTTGGGTGTGTTCTAGGTTCTAGTTCCCTGCTGGCTGAACTTGTGTAGTATGTTGGACCCTTACTAGTTGCTGGGAATTCGGTTTTGGATTCCTTATGCTGACAGGATGAGGCTGCTAAAGTGGATGAAGGATGGATCATGGTTAAAGGTAAATCTTCCAAAAGATTCTCGCCTTCTTTTGATATGACTCTCTGGTCCCATAAGAAGGGGACTAAGGGATAATCTTGATGATGGTTTTTTCTCTAGGCTGTTGATATTCAAAGTCTAATCTATAGCAGTGCTTTTTTGTCTGTTACTTGGGAGGATTAGCCTTTTGTTATGGTTGGTCTGTTGTGTTTTAGGAATTCTTCAAGCTTTATCTTAAGTACTATCTTTGTATAGGGTTCCAGGGCCCCTTCAAAACCTACTTTTACATTAATCGAAAAAAAATATTATATTGATACAATTTTTATACTCAAAACTATTAAGATATATTTTGTTAATTTGAATTTAAATCATCCCTTAATTTAATATTGTTTGTTTAAAATTTTAGCAATCAGAAATTAAAAATCATCAATGCACATTTATACTCTTCAAACTTAATCACATGCGAACATAAACACAAGTCTTGCGACTTAGATTCCAAGTGAGGGTGTCTGGGTACGTAAATGGTAGTTGGGAATTGGATGGAGATTGGCCTCCATAATCTGGTCTTCAAGAGAATTACCATGGTGAGCAACAAGGAAGGGCTAAGCCACTAAAAGAATATTGAATTGGGGTTGAAGTTGGTGATTATAAATCACGAGACTGAAGAATTCTAGACAGGATGATAAAAAAACTTTAATGTTTGGCTATGCTAACTGTGAATTGGATTCAACAGAATGAACTTCCCCATATTTCCAAGAACCTTTAAAGAAGCAAAGTTATTGCTCATACTTTACATGATGCAATTCCTCCATGTTTGAATAATAAGGCTAATGGGATTATATTTATCAGTCATCATCTGAAACAGTAAATAATTTAAGTACACCATAGATTACTGATGGCCTCTCCTGATGAAGTAGATGGGTTGTTTTTCTGCATCATGACAATGGGCTCACTGCTTGGTGAAAGGTTATCTGCTGCTCATTTTGGCAGTGCAAGCCATCATTCTCATGGGTTTCCATATAAGGGTCATGCAGCACTAACGCGAAGAATGGTTGTGAGAAATAATATTCAATTTCTCTAAATGCAAAGCCTCCCAGATTATTTGACTACAACAAGGCTTCAATGCCTGAAACACCACGATTATGGCTTGAAGATCCAAATATGATTGATGCAAATTCATATATGTCCCAAGGATATCAAAGTAATGGGACTCTAGCGCTTTGATATGACCTTATGGCTGCAAGGATATTGAAAGAGATCTTATAATCGAGTAGGAAAAAGAAGGTAAGGCTAAAATTGCTCCAAGAAAAGTATTGTAGCTAGGCAGATGGGGAGAAATCTGAGTAGCCGATGCGCTCCCTGTGGCTCTAGAGGTGGAAGTGAATGCCTAGAGAAGCGGAGGCGAAGCTGGGTTCCCTGTAGATCCTCCCCAAAAGCGCATCCTGGGCGCCTGGATGCCTACGCATCCAGAGGGCATCCAGGCACCCAGGATGCACTTCCAGGGAGCATCCACAAGGCACCCATGTGCATCAGTGGGCATTTCGATGCTTTTTTGGAGCAACAAACAACTTAAAGCACATTAAAACATGTACTCATTCATTTTTTTTAATCTATTTTTTTGCTCATAAACCCTTAAACGTCCCTAAAAGAGGTCATTCATTCTTTTTTCTTCTCATTTTGTTCGCAGCTAGGCTCCCTTCTCATTTGGTCTCCATTTTGTCATTTTGAAGGCAAGGTGATTATTTTCGAAGAGGATCATTCGTGGGGTGAGAGATAGCTTCCACAAAGGATTTTTAAGCATCTAAGGTAACAATTTGTTCCCATTCTTGAGTCCTTTAATGAATTTCTTTTAGATTTTGATAACAAAAATTCAAGTTTGGGAAAAGATAATTCAAGTTTTTTTTTTAAGAAATAAAGAAACAAGTTTAGCTTGTTGGAATTGGTTGTTGCTAATGTTGTTGGCTTCATGTTTTGTTACTGATGTCAACATATATTTCTATGGAGGAAGAACAGACTGGTTATTACTATTGCTTTATGACTGACAGAGGTGTACGGGTACTGTACGGTTGATTCCAAACGAGCGAAGATAGTGATGTGTACAGTGATGTGTGGTGATCTTATTCCTAAGGTCGCACGACTTAATAGTGTGTATTAGATGAGTTATAGATGTATTAGTGAAGACTGGATACTGGACGGTGACAGTAATGTTTGACAGAGTTAGTCTCTGTGTTTTGAGTATAACTTACAAGCGATGTGGATTCAGGTTATGCAAGCTTAAGGGATGGCAGAAGACATGTTAAGGAATGTTTATTATGGGTCACTAGTCACATGATTGTTGGTGACGTTAGTTGTGGCGTGTATTCTGGAGGAGGCCTATTTGGGGCCAACTTCAGAGATGTAGCGTGTATTATGGATTGCAAGCGGGGATTACGAATCTTGGATTATATTTGATGAATTGTAATTGATGTTTACTTGTTATAGGTACCGTGTGTATCTTAGCAAGGGGTTAAATAATTATTTGTAGATTGGAAAACCTTAATTGGCTGACCTAATCAATTATTGTAATAGGGTATATATGGGAGATATTTTCTTTTGAAAAGATGTGTGTATAAAGAGAAGGTGATTGACAGAGACAGAGAAGTGTGGAAGCTGCGAGCTTGTTTGTCTATTGGATGTAGAGCAGAGTTTGTGATTGTGTTACTTCATTGGAACTGACCAAGCAAAGACAGTTGCTATCAGACAATTCACTGGATTGTATATTTTCGATATACACTTGTGTTTAGGACTGTAAGTCCTTGAGGGTGGCTTTAATCTTCTTTAGGCAGTGTGCCTGGGCAGTGAGCCCACTATTACTCTTGAATCCTAACAGGGACTGTGTACTGTAATGCATCAATAAGCTCCTAACAGGGCTAAATCTTTTAACGGGGATACTATACTCTTAGTACATTATTTGTGGGTGCTAATTCTCACCGGGGTTTTACCTTTAACAGGGTTTCCTCGACAACAAAGGATTGTGTTATTGTGTTTGCATTTACTGTGTTATCATTTGGATGAAAGTTTTGTTATAAAGTTTAATGTTTAATAATTTGTCTCAAAACTGATTCACCCCCCCTCCCCCCTCTCAGTTGTCTTGTGGACTGTTATTCCTAACGTAGCTATCTATTTTAGTAATTTTGTATCATTTTTTTGCACTTGTATGTTTGATGTTCATTGTTTTTTTTTTCTAATTTAAATTTATTTAATTTCTTGTTATAGCAACAAATTAGATTGTATTGTGTAAGAATGGTCACCGACAGTACTCAAAGTTCAGTGGGAGGGCAAAGAGCTGATAGTTTCAAAATTGATGTAGCACACCACAAGAATATCATAGGTTTCAGGAGGTGACTCTTATCTTTGGAAGAGTAATTATTGTAAAAGTAACAAAGGCAACCCATTCAATAACTCATATTCCTAGGTCAAACTTCATTTTATGGGCCCTGCTGGACAAGTAATGGGAATGTGCAAAGGCAAATATAAGAAGGGGATGTCTAATGCACAAATAGCTTCATATATAAAAGAAGAAGTTGTTGATAAATTGGTTAAAAGATCAAAACAAAGTTCTTATCAACCTCCATCTGGAAAGAAAAAAATGCAATTACTCACTGAACCAATTGTATCCTCCAAACTTCCATTCTTGCAAGTACTTGTACCAGGAGAAGAAGAGGAAATTACCACTCACAAAAGAGATCCATTGGACACCGCATTTAAAATGGAGGTAAAAGAGCTTGCTGATCAAGTCATTGCAATTTGCCTCTATGCCAATGGTCTTCTTTTCAACTTGGTGAGATCACCATATTGGAAGGAAATGGTGGCAGCCATCAATAAAGCACCGCCTAATTACATAAGACCCGGGTATGAAAAGGTGCGTACCACTCTATTGCAAAAAGAGAAGACTTTTGTAGAGAGAGCTCTTCAACCAATTAGAAATTCTTGGAAAACTTTGGGTGTTTCTATTGTTTCTAATGGATGGAAAGATACAAAAAACCCGTCATTGATTAATGTGATTGCAGTGTCCTCCAAAGGGGCAATATTTTTGAAGGTAGTTGATTGTGAAGGGGAAGTGAAAGATTCACAGTTCATTTCCAGAATTCTCATTGAATCCATAGAGATGGTGGGTAGTGTGAGTGTGGTCCAGGTGATTACAGACAATGCCAAAAATTGTAGGGTGTAGGTGCTTTGATTAAGGGTCGGTATGACCTTATTTTTTGGACACCATACATCGTACACTCCCTCAACTTGGTCATGCAACAAATTGGCACTCAAATAGATTGGCTGAAGCAAATATACCAAGAGGGGGAGGAAATACAGATGTTTGTGGCGAACCATCACATGTCACAATCGATATTCAGATCATTCTCCAATTTGGAGTTGTTGAAGGTAAATTGTAATTACTAAATTTAATTTATTTATTTTAATTTGAATAAATTTTATGTCATGTTCAATTAGTATTTATTGACATATTGTTATTAACTTGCTTAGGTTGTTAAGACCCGATTTGCATCTCATACTATTGTTATGAGACGACTTGTCGAGGTGCAAGGGTCATTGAGCCAAATGGTTATTTCTAACCAGTGGGGTATATAGAAGGCTTCGAATTTAGAGAGCGCCCAAAAGGTCAAGGCATTGGTCTTGGATGACAGTTTGTGGG
The DNA here is from genome assembly GCA_018584345.1 of Thuja plicata. NCBI lineage: Eukaryota > Viridiplantae > Streptophyta > Pinopsida > Cupressales > Cupressaceae > Thuja > Thuja plicata. The sequence continues at coordinate 2,124,896 of MU227873.1, read as the reverse complement.
CTCGTGTGCAATTTGTATTGGATTTCACCGAGCCTATCATGACTATGCTCCGATTTGCAGACATAGATAAACCTTGTTTGGGAGATGTCTATGATGGCATGGATACAATGGTGGAGAAGGTAAAATTTGAAATACAAAAACATGAGAATGACCCCACGGAATGTGAAGCCTTATGCAATAAGGTGGAAACAATCATTCATCATCGTTGAGAAAATATGACTACCCCATTGCACCTCCTTGCATATGCCTTATCTTTGAGGTACTATAGCGAGGAAATACTTGCTATGCCAAATAGAGTAGCACCATATGCGGATGAAGAAGTTGCTAATGGGTGCTACAAACTTTTTGCAAGACTCTTCCAAGATGATGAAATGTGCAAAAAAGTTAGGACAAAATTTGGCTTATTTGTCTGGGGAGCAAACCTTGGTCCAATTGCAATAAAGGACCAATACAACATGGGATCTATCACATGACGGTACCTCTATGGTCAACCATTTAAGAATCTACAACCTCTTGCAATTAAGGTCCTCTCACAAGTTTTTTTTTTTTTTGTTTACCACTTGTATTCTACAATTTAGTGCTTAACATTCTTTAATTTGCTTTTCATTTTTATTTTTTTATGTTTAATTTTGTGAACACTGTCCAGGTTGCAAATTCTTCTGCTATTGAACAAAATTGGAGTACATACTCATTTATCCACTAAGTGAAATGTAACCGGTTGAGCTCAAAAAAAGCTTAAGACTTGGTTTACATTCATACCAACTTGCGTCTTTTGTCACGTAAGCAAGAACACTACAAGGAAGGGACAACCAAGCTTTGGGATGTAGCCCCTGAGTGTGCGAACTTGGATGCAACAGTTCGGGATCTTACTACAATCATTAATGATGATGATGATAACATCATGACACGTGGTGCATCTAGCACAAGTGGAACCGCTTTGGGTTCAAATGATCTTGAACTTGCAGCAGTTGGAAATAATGAAGATGCGGATTTTCTTGAGAATCCTTATGATTATTAATCTGATTAGTGAATCTTGACTTTGTTTGATGAACATTAAATCATGAACTAAATTTTGATTTTGTAATTGTAATGATTTTCTGATTTGCATTGGAATCGTGAACATAGACGTTTATGATATGGCTTATTAGTTATTTCAATTTGAATATTAGTGAACTATCAGATATCTTGATCAATGGTGGAGTATCATACTATCAAATGATTAAATTTTGTATATTTCTTGCATCTGCGCACCCAAATCGGCAACTTAGGGAGAAATTGATAACATCCATTTCAAAAAATGATTTCTGTAATTATAATCAATGCTTAGGCCTGTATCCGATAATATAAATGATGTAAATCAGGAGCAAATGAATCCATGATCATCCCATGTTCATGGTAACTAGAACTTGTTTCATCCCGAGGTAATATTTTAATTCACTCAATAATTAACTAAAACACATAGAAGGTAATCCAATTTGGATTGACAGAAATGAGATCTAAGCATCCACCCACCTTCCACATCAACAGTAGCAGAATCAAAAGTACCGTTATTGAAAACTACATTTGATGTCTAATCAAGAGTGAATGAATCATTAAAAAAATTAAAATCTCATTGTCATTGAATAAAACCACATCCCAGACTAAGTTCATGTCCACTAAGTTATTCAAGCTCTAGTTGTGCATAAATCTGAAGCTCTTTAACTCACATGATAATCAGTCATGACAATTAGAAGATATTTTGAGCCCCAATGACAACTTGAAGGAGAGGGAGGAGAACGTGGTGCAGATGGCAATTGCATGTAGGTAAAATTTAATGACTAATGTTCTAGAGAGTGAACCAACTCGAAGTCATTGATGAACTCGGAGTGTTTGAGTTGAAGTTTGTTTGAAACTGCTAGCCTTCTGAATAAAGACATGCTTCTGCACTACTACTTGTTTCAACACAAATATCTTTGTGGAACATACAATCAGAGTACCATAATGACTGTCAACAGAACCCCCAATCTCACTTACCAGAATTATTAAGGATAAAACCATCAAAGGGGTGTTAAGTAGGGTGCATTTTGGAAGTGGATGAATAAAAAGTGGGGATATCATTATGGAAATGAAACTTCCAATTTTTTACTAAGTCGAATTGCGTATTATTGACCTGCAGGGTGTTACCTTCAGGCTGCACAGTGGCAATTGTCTGAGTGCATTAATTTCGGCCTGCTCATGATGGCCACCAGGATTTTCAAGTTCCAACAATGGCTAGAGAAATATTCACCAAAATATAGTTTCTCTCTTTTACAACATACATCTTAATTCCTAATTTCATTAAACTTGAAGTCACCTGTTTGACCATGAAAAGAGGCATTAGTAATGTAGTCATGTCTGCTTCTTTTGAAAGTGAGCAACAAGCATTTGAAAACAAGAATGCAAAATATTTTGCAATACAGGCTGTGAAATTGGAATAAAATTAAATGGAATCGATGAATCTGCCTGCTCTCAAACAATGTACTCTAAAATTGATTATAAGATCTACTTTTACAATGATGTATGTTCTTTCAACACATAACACATTGAATGTTTCTAAACCTTTCAAACATCAGTTGCTGACATCTTCAAAAACTGAGATCTCAAACTGAAGGTATAGCTCATTAGTGATTAGTCCATTACATAGATGATATAGATTCATAAAACAATTTCCAGTAGAATGGATCTTAAATATCATGCTTTAAGTGCTGCACTATCAGACAGCTTATGATAAAGCCTTTCATCCAAAGCTACACTTTTCTTCTTTCCAAGAGGATACTTTTTGCAGGTTTGAAAAAATTGGTTAATGAACAGCTGGGTCAATCCCTTTTACAAGTATTAAAGTATTTGTACTGCTCCTGTTCTTGAAAATAGTTTTAAGTAATAAATTCCATATTCCCATCCGGGGAACGATGTTCTGCTTTACCATTTGCTCAAGAACTCTAATGGCATCATCCACTAAACCTTCCTCACAGAGACCAGAAATCAATGATTTATAAGAGAAGAAACATGGACAATAGTTGTTTGAAAGCATCTGATCTAAAACAGCCTTTGCCTCAATAAACTTCCTATTGCATAAGAAGCCATAAAGTATAGCATGATAAGACTCTTTAGTTGGCGCATGTCCCTTAGACTGCATACTTTCAAAAAGTTCAACGGCCTCTGTAATTTTTCCTTGATTACTGAGACCAGAAATCAGTATGTTGAAGATCACAGTATCTGGTGCACAACCATATTCAGTCATGCTATTGAACAGCTTGAGGGCCTCTTCCACTAATCCTTCCGTACAAAGATGATTCATCAATATTCCATATGTAATTTCATTTGGATAACATCCCAGTTTAGGTATTTCATAAAGCAGTTCATATGCAGCATCTATTTTGCTAAGACGACAAAGAGCTTTAATAAGAATGTTAACAGAGGACGTATTTGGAGATATAGCAATCTCAGGAGCCCTTAAGTACAATTTATAAGCTTTTTCAAACTCTTTAGCACCAACAAATACATTAAGAACATAATTAAAAGTCTTAAGCGTAGGCCAGCATTTGAAATCACGCATTTCAAACAGCAATTTCAGTGCTCTATCAGGATTGTGAGCTTTATGTGTAAATATTTTGATTAATTCCAGAAAAAAACCATCAGTACATCTACAATCTTCCTTTTTCATTTGTTCCAGCAGCTCTTCAATAATATCAAACTGACCTACACAAGCAAGCTTGTTAAAGATTACACTATAGACGGTCTCATTGGGCTTGTAGTCTGGTCGTTGTGCTGCTCTGTTGAAGATGCGAATAGCCAAAAGAGGATCATTTAGGGGCTTTAAAATCTTTAAGAGTTCATTTGATGTTAGCCAGTCTCTGTGTTTAAGTTTCTTTGCATAAATCCCCAGCTCTTCATCATCATTGTCAACCAATTTATATGAAGTGGAAGTAGAGCAAGCTGACTTCAGGAATGTCCATACATGGAATTGTGAGCAATGAAGGGACTCCGTTTGGATAAATCCTTTCAAAACTCCAGCTCTTTTTCTTGCCATTTGGTTCTTTATTTCTTCCTGGGTTAAATTGTAAGTGATTAGCAGACTCAATTCTTGGATATTCCAATGATCTGTATATTTCTTTCTCAAAAATATGGAATAGAAAGATTAAAGATGCCATTAAAAAACAAACTAAAAGACAAAAATGCACAAGAATAAATATTTCCAACATAACATACTAGCCATCTTCTATAATTTTTATAAAGAGGAAGACAAATCATTTGAACATATAGATCAACGAAAAAACTCAAAGCATTTGGTCAACTTCGATTACTCAAAATGATGTTTACCTCTATAGCATATCAAGGAAGAATTCATTACGTGCAAATATGTCTTCAATCAGCTCTGGATATTGAGAATAATATCCAATCAATTAAAAAGGAAACAGATATCAGGAAATTACTATAAACTAAATGCATAGAGTAAGAAATTTCTGAAGCTACCAAAAACAAACTCAGCCCCCAATTTAGGTAGAAATAAAATAAAATCTCAAATGTAGAATATTGATAGATCCTTCTCAAAGACTTTGCCTTCCAATTGCTTACATCTTACTTTCCTAGTCCTTAAAGTCCCACAAATTAGGTGCATAATTCCTTGCCCTTTTTGCATGTCTAAAAATAACCACTTTTGTCAAGTTAGACTCAGGGTAAAGTCGCCTCTCTTTTATATTATAATGCTTATAAAAGGTAATACTACTTGTCTTATTATTCTTTTTGAAATTTTTTCTAACTAAATGTCCTTGTTAGATTAACTTATTATGCTTTTCTTCTCATAAAACTGTCCTATCAAAAGCATTTGAGATTTTTCGTATGAAACTTCCAAAAGGTTGCTTCTTTTGTCTATTAGGCTTCCAATACACCTGATGACAGCAAGAATTTAAATTCCAAGAGATCTTTCAATATATGACAATGCAACAATATTCTCTGTTGCAATACATCTAGTTCTAATCAAAAGAATCACTTAAAAAGTTTAATTTGGTCGAATCTTCCTTTTAAATAAGATGAAATTTGATGTATGATGCATACATCTATCTACAATCCTAAGGCCTAAAATTTATGAATGTTCAAAATATTGATGCTCTGATGTGATTCTCATACAAATCTAAGCATTTACAAAAAGAACAAAACAAAATCGCAATTTCTGTATTAGTTGATGATATAAACAAGTGCAATCAAGAATAGCGGGTCCTATGGAGCCTTCGAATTGAATACAACTCCAAGCAATTGAAGTGGTAGATTTCCAACTTAAATAGCACCTAAGGTCATACAGTCAGACATTATGTTTTCTAACTTGCAAGATAAGGAAAGAGAAAGGAAACTATTACGGGGTAAGAAATCCCATCAAAGGTTATGCCACTGTTCTAAACAGATTGTACTTATGGATTCACATATATGATGCACACAAGCTTGAGAGGGGCCACAAGCTATAACACCTGAACTGACAGTGAAAGGATGTAATAGCCTTGTGTTCAAGGCCTGACAGAAAAAGCATACAATCACGTACACCTGGACCAAAGATAACAAATAGTCTATATTATTGACCACAGACAACAAATATTCTGAGCATGAAACTTGCATTGCTTCTCAAATGGAACTATGGAGAAGAAGATTCCAGAATGAGTTACAACTGATGGGAAAAAATCATAAGAAATGAAAGCTCCTAGACATACAACTGAAAGAATCATCAAAGGAATTGATAAAGCTGTGTTGTAACAACACAACAAGAAAAATATCATTTAATTACACCTCCAGACACTCCAAGGTGCTTGTCATGGATTAATGGGTACTCTACCTGCCTGCAGCAGGAAGATCGAGTACAGGAGATGAGGATTACCTTGGGAAGGGTATAAAAAAACACAGTTGACAAAAAAGGTTTGACAAGAGACCTGAATTTTGAACTGGAACATATCAATAATCAAGCCCTGCTGTTCTTTTGTTCAGAGAATGTTCACAGAATAAAGGGTACTTTACCTACCTACAGAAAAATCTCTTTACATCAGCAGCAGTAAGATCAAGTAAAGGTGCTGAAGGATAACCTGGGAAAGGGTATCAAAAAATACAGTTGACCATAAACTTGAACTTTGACGGGTACCTGGACAAAAAGGGTTTCGACAAGAGAACTGAATTTTGAACCAGAACATATCAATGATCAAGCCCTGTTGTTTTTGTTCAGAGAAGTATTTACCAAGTTTTCTTGCCCCATTCTGAAGCAAAGATCAGACTTTCTATTATCGTAAGTAAATTCCATCAAATCCTCTGGTCCACAACTTTGCAATGCAAGTTAAATGCAACATTGAACACGGTAATAGGGCACCACCCTTCTGTCACAAGTCTATTTGAACCTTATTAAAGAATAAACCTTGCATTGGTCAGAGCTCCCAAGAGTCTATAGTTAAAGGCTCATAGCACATACAAAAGGACCCATACAAACAATAGCCAGTATGGCTTCATATGAACAATAGGAAAGCCATCCTCGCCAATTAAATCACTGTCAATTTCCACAATGAAACTGCCAATGCCATTGGCTGCCCAACAAGAATGTACAGAAAGTACAGTATCCCATCATGTTCAGTATCCTGTGGGAAGAATATAGAAAAATGGAAGATCTTTATTCTACTTGACTTTTCAATGCCCTCTACAAAAATTAAATACTAGTTCAAAATCCTAAAGTTAACTCAAGATGGATCAAGTAGTTGTGTAATGTAATCAGTCTTTCAAATTCATGAGATGTTATGGAAAGCAAAAAGACAAACGGGAAGAGGAAATAGGTACTGAGAAGCAATGGCTACATCAAATTCTAGATAGGAGAACACACTGTTAATCAAGACCTACAAGAAAAATCAACCTAAATCACTTGCAATCAGAAGTACATGAGCCTATAGGAGGCAAGGCGAACAAAATTCAAAGCAAAACTAAATTGGACTAAACATGCATGCAACCCCTGTTTTCTATAACTTAACCAAAATAGATACCAGTTCAAAATCCAAAAGATAACTGAAGATGGTTTGGGTGATTGTGCAAAGTAATAACTTAGTCTGTCAAATTTGTTAGATGTTATGGAAAGCATGTAGCCAAATCTAAAGGAAGAGAAAAATGGTCACTACTACTAGTAGCATTGGTTAAACCAAACTCTAGATGAGCAGAAACATTGTTAATCAAGACCTACAAGAAAAATGAGCCCAGATCACGCAGCAATCAGGAGCATACGAACCTAGGAAGCAAGGGGAGTAAAATCAGAACACAACTATCTGGACCAATCGTGCATGAGAACCTCAAAGCATTACCTTACATACCTTGAGGCAAGCATGATGCATAAACAAATTCAAGGTGACAAAATCACTTCTCTAATCAGTTTTACCAGGAAATTTGCATAACATCTTGCCATATCATCTAGACCCAAAGTAAATGCATGAGATAGTGAATTTGCCACTGAAACTTATTTAACATTCCACAAAAGCTTAATGCCTCCAAGATTTGTTATGTAAATTGCTACATTCATCATTTAAAATAATTAAGGTCCTTAGAGGGATGAAAAATGCCAAAGCACATGATGTCGACGATATTGCATGAAAGTTCTAAATGGTAATTTGTGAGTTCAACGGGCTTTAAGAAATCGAACCCAATAGATTTTATACAAAATAGAAAGAGATCTGGCAATATATCAGGTTCAATCCAGAATCTTTTAGAAATCATTTCCACCCATAAATTAAAATTGTGCAGTTTCTGATCCCAAAACAAGGCAAACTTAAGTGACTTCACTTCATGATCCTCCCTGACAGGTTCTCATCCATGTCAATCGGAGGCCCCATTAATTGTAATTTATTCATAGACAAAATCTTTAAAATCAAATCCAATAAATCCAAAGATGTAGAAAATTAAAGGTTGAATTCCTCAAGCATCCTTGTTGAACACATTGCTTACTTTTTAACTTTATTATCTCATATCAGTTCCCACCCTTTTAGAAACCTCACGCTATCCATACTATATGTAATTCACATAATTTAGTAATTTACCATAGTTTAAAACTTAAAAGGCATCTTTTGTTCCAAATGCTCAGAAGTTTGAGCCCTCCAAAAACTTGTAGTTTATTTGGTTATGAGTTTGTATGAGACAGCTTTTAGGCAATATTAGGAAATATATTATTTGCAGCACAATAGGCAATGCCCGCCTTATACCACAGTCTGGGCTATATATGGATAATTTCGAGGATTTTATCCCGCAAAGTATCTAAGGTACAAGCAGATGCAATCTTTTGGATCCTGCTTTTCCATCTTATTGTTTTTTGGATGAAACTGTCTTACTTTCAACCCTATCAGAGGCATCCAAAATCAACTAAGACGTGCTTGGCTCCTGTGATCATCATGGTCTTTGGGCAAAAGTTGCAGGATCTTTTTTATGGCATTCAATAAAACAAACAAAAAAGAATCTCTACTTATAAACATGGAATTTTTCCTACTAGCTCACATGTATGAGAAATTAAACAGGCAGATGCTTGAACCTGCACTCATTAAAAAAAATTCAAAACAGCACAAGCTTAAGAACAAGACCACATTCAACGAGCCAAGTACAATTCCCTAAGGTGTTAAGTTCTAGAAGAGGCCAGTTTATACGTCCTCTTGAGAAGGATGCTACAATATTAGAGTTCAATTACCTATGGCTGCATGTTTTAGAACAAGTAATCTTATACCTATGGCTACACTTGATCGTGGATGCAAACTTCAATAAAAATGCGCCCCATCTAAGATAGTAATTTGGCCCTTTTTCATGGATTCTTCATACAGATAAAATGATTCTGGGTTCAATTCAATTCAGTGCTGCTTTCTAGGCTAGGCAAACTTAAACCTCATCTTAGGATTACCACGAATACTGCATTAGCACCTCCTTTACCAGGCATATATTTTGCTAACCGTGCCATAGGTCGAAAAAAGACAAAAAAGATAATGCCCAAGTAAACATGGAATTTTCTATCAGCTCGTAGGTATAAATTTTTTTTTCCTTATAAACAAAATATATAACAAAAAATTAGAATTAAAATATTAACCCCCTAGTACATGACGTTTATTTGCTCTCAAACAGTGGTAAATACTTTGTAAAGAACTATGACAACCAAGCTAAACTTTAAACTCTGGATAATTGAAAGCAAATGCAAAACATGTATACATCACTGCCCAAGTCAATTCGCAGGTGTTCTGAAATCATAATCTTTATATCTGCATTCTCAACTTTTGGATTTAAAATCTCTGTTGAACATTGAAAACTGTGCGGAAGGCCAAAAAAAAAATTGTAAAATTTTCTCAGTGAAACAGTTACAAGAAAATTAGGATTCAAGAAAGAGAAGGGTTATCTGAGAATTTAAGAGTGAAAAAAAACATTTACCTTCGGCTGACTCTTGCAGTGCACATTATGATGTAACAATAATGCAGAGAATTTTGCTACCGTTTGTTTGCAATCCCCCCACTTTCAAATGAAATTTCGGTCTGAAAATTTTTATATGTTTGTCTTTCTTGTTTTTTAAGAGCCCTAGCTTGGGTTTTCTTATACTACCAAAGTTGAGGAAACTTTGTGAATATTTGTAGAAGTTTGAACTTTTTTGTTCAGGATTCTGTGATTGTTATCGGAGTCCAACTATTTGCAAAATGTACCAAGTCTCGAGTAAAATGTTATATAAATTTTCTAATATTTGTGTAGGAATCATTTTTTTTTAAGTTTGAAGTTGAAAATTGAGGAGTATTGACTCATTAATTTTGATTTATGATGTTATAGAATAAATTAATTTTATACATTTAATTTTGTTTAAATTTTTTTTATAATTAGAGTTTATATGATAGTGATAATTAATATAAGTTTTATTAGTAATTTAATTTTATCTTTGGTGATTTAAAATGGATCAATTTTACCAATCATGACAATTTAGTTATATCGGTATTCTTACAAAATTGTGTTTTAGATATCTTTTTATAAGATAATTGTTAGTAATTTTTCAATATTTTTTTTATTTTGAAAGTAGCACAATTAGGGTTGTTGCTTCTCTTTGTAATAGTATGATCTTGTGTTCGATTCCCGAAATGGGAGCTTAAATAAACTTAATATAAAAAATTAGGATGCTAATTCTTTACATTAGCACTCTAAGGTAGCTTTAGCAAGTTATTCATAAGATATTAACAATACACTAACAAATGTTCATAACATCAATATAAAATACAGAAATAGTAATACAATCAAGTGTGTCTCAGCATCATATAACAAAAAATCAAAAGATCTAAAACCAGCTACCTGTTGGCTATGTGAGTGCATTGCTCCTGTCATTTATAAGGAACTTAAAAATATCCTTGTAGTTCCCTTCTTTATTTGCATCCTTTCTCAGCACTTTTTTTACATCAAGCACAGAGAGGTGGCCTAGTTGTGCATCACACACAAGCTAAACTGAGATATACTAACTATCTTTTTCTCCATCTCCAACACTTTCTTCTTTAGGGCCTCTAGCTTTGTTCATAGTTGATACCCTTGATGAGTGTCTTCTTCCTCCGATAAAGCCTCTTGTGTCAAGTCCAATGGATTAGTTTTGGCACTATTGTCACTATTGGACTTAGCCAGGCTTTCTTCCTTCCTCATGTCATTCAATGCCTAGTGTTTGGCACTCCCATTTTTCATTATCTTCTTCACCCATATCCACCTCCTTATAACTAGGGGAAAGGGACCAGTAGTGGCTATAGCTAACTTCGTGCGCTTAATTGAGGTATCAAACGATGTTGAAATTTGCCAAAAAAAAAGTAGTTGTTTTCATAAGTGACTTAATTGCTTAAAGCTAAGGTTTCAGCTTTTGACCAATAACAATGCACTCCGCAGATGGCGTTATGTGTACATAGGTCAAAAAGTGGTCAAAAAAATATGTCAACCGATAGTAGACACTAATGACCCCAATAGTGGTTCACAATTTATCCAATAATTAATAAAATAAAACCCAATTTTGAAATTAAAAAGTACCTAATTGCAAGTGTTTAAATGTATGGACATGTTCACATGTTTTATTTTCATGTTAGGAAAGGGGGGCCACTAAATCCCCTGTGGTCCCTTTTGGACCCACTACCGTCCACGTACATGCCTCAAGAGTTGGACACATGTCTAAACATTTTGGAACCCTAAAAACCTTTGTTTTCAAAGTGATTTGGGCATTTTCACTTGGCCGATTTAGTCTCCTGCCATTTTGCTGCTCTGCAACCATTTTGACTCCACTTTGCAAGTATTGTGCTCCTCTCTGCAACCTCCAAGTAACGTTGTGCCCATCAAGCATGCTTCATTTCTTATATGTACAGTGACATAATTAAACAATGATTGTTTAAATGCCTTCCATTTCCTTAAAATGTTTATTAATTTGTATATGTCATTGAGGGTTTCATTTTGTTGTTAAATGATCATTTGTATGCATAAAGGGTTACATTAAAATGATGAAATATGTTTCTTCATTTGTGCATTTTTTTTTGTCATCATTTTTTTCAAATGCATTTAATTTCATTAAAATATTTAGTAAGTTTTGTATATGTTGTTGAGGGTTTCATTTTATTGTTAAATGATTAGTCGTATGCATAAAGGGTTACATTAAAATGATAAAATTTGCTTCTTCATTCGTGCATTTTGCTCTTTTTTTTGTCATCATTTTTTCAAATGTCTTCCATTTCATTAAAATGTTTACTATTTCTTATATGTTATTGAGGGTTTCATTTTGTTGTTAAATGATTACCCATATGCATAAAGGGTTACATTAAAATGATGAAATCTTCTTCTTCATTCATGCACTTTGCTTTTTTCGTCATCATTTTTTTCAAATGCCTTCCATTTCATTAAAATGTTTACTATTTCTTACTGTAGACACTTAAAAATTTCTAATTGCTTTAACACAATATTAATTTTATTAATATCCCCTCACACTCCCTCGACAATTGCATCCCCACCTCACATCTCATCCTTCTGTTTCCAGGTCCCAAATTCATCCCAACCTTTTATTTCAGACCCCCAAACTGATGTGCTCTCTAATGGACCTATTCCACATCTCCCTTATACTAAACCTCCATCTTCCTCTGACCCCCCATCTACTTATTTTACCTCATCCCATCCCAACCCCTCCAATGTGCATCTGTCTAATGACCCTCAAGCCCTAGCCAAGTCTGGCGATCCTTTTTAGCCCTTATTAACCCCTTGTTTCATCCTTTGTTGGTATCCCTCTTGGTCCTCCTCCACTATCCTCATTGCCAAGAATCTCCTTCCCTTCAATTGTCTCTCCCTCTCAGCATGTGTCTCCACCTCTTAGTCCCTCTTTTAGGCTCCAAACTCCTCAGCTTTAGCAAGCTGATAATTCATTCCTTATTAAACCCTCCGATCAGATGGTTTCTCAAGTTCAAATTATTGTTTCTAAGGCTAATGTGGTATTGGATGATAATATAACTGATTCTATCATTGATATTTTGTATGCTTCTCTCTCCTGGTTGCAATTTAAAGGAGAGATCCCAACTTCAGTTAATCCTTATGATATTCTTTCTCCTGAATTAGATTCTACTTTGCACGAGGTGCCTGTTAAATTTTCTCCATCCCTGTTTGGCATTGTGGGGGATAAAGCTAGATCATTTTGTCTTGTTTTTCAATCTCCTTTGGCCAAGACCTCTCCTAGGTCTTATGCTAAAAAGAAAGGTATGCCTTCTATTGAATCTAAGATTCGTAATGAGATTGATGCCGGTATTCAAAATACAATACCATTTACCCTATATCAGGGTAAAAAGGGTAAGAAGAAGCCTTTGATTAGCCCTCCAGCCACAAGGGCTGCCAAGGCCAAGAGGAATCTCCATCTTGAGTATGTTGGGGATACTAACTCTACCATTAAAAAGACTCAAGAAAGGAGGGGAAGTGAATCTTCCCCTTTGGATCAATGAGGATTATTTATTGGAATGTTAGAGGTTTAAATGCCCCTAACAAGTGTAAGATAAGAAATGGAGTTTTATCTCACCAAAATGTAAAGGGGATTGAAATAGAGATATGTTTATTAAAAATGTATAATGTGTTAAGAAAGAAGGGTTTGATAGATTATTAATTATCTTGAAATGTAATGTTTGAAATAGGAAAT
>MU227873.1:2061674-2092908 GCA_018584345.1 Thuja plicata | reverse complement strand
CCCACTTAAAGCACTTTATTTGATGAAAAAGGAAATAAATTAAATGAAAATTAAATAAAAATCCCTTTTTCATCACATCTTCCTAAGTGGTGGGTTTTTGCCTCTTAATCTCAACCATTGATCAATTATTTTTGCCTCTTAATCTCAATCGTTCACTTTCCTTTATATAAAAGGAGACCTCTCCTTCTCATTTTCATAGGATAGAATTTTTAAGTATTGTTATGCTGCAAGTTTGGAGAGCAATTTTGGAGGAGCATTTGAACACATTTGAGCACATTCAAGCTTGGATATTGCAACTTCTCTCTTCTTTTCTCATTCTTCTTGCATTCATGGCTCCTCATGTAGATTAGAATCATGTTTATTTTCATAGATTAATATTGCATTTGTATTTTCTTTCATAGATTAATCATGCATTGTTATCATTTAGATTAATTTTCTTTCATGCATTGTTATCATATAGAGTAGATCTCATTTTCATGCATTTGAATCTCTCATTTCATGGTGTATTTGCATAGGCACTAACTAGGTCAATTTGAGGGCCTCTATTTCATATTTTTGCACTCCATGACTAGAGAGCTATGGATCAATATTTGAGGCCTCATTCTTGAGCAACCTTGGATGGAATGATTCATAGAAGTGTGTCAACATTTATGCACATAGCAGGAAGTACATGAACAAGTTTTACTTAACTTAGTTTAATATTGGTCTATCTCATCATGATAGATTAATGATAGTCTAGAGTGACTACATTATTTCATTTTGGTGGGTAGGGGAGATCTATCATAAAAAGATGTCTCAGACTGTTTTTACTTTAGCTGGTGGATATGTTCATATGTATACATTTTTGGTTTCTAATTCTTTCCCTCATTATGTTTGACCGTTGGTAGTTTCTTTCTACTATTGATTCCTTATGGCGAGGTGTATTGATTTCCATACTTTGCTTCTGCAGGAAGTCGAGGAACATGTTTTACTTAATTTGGCTTAATGTTAGTCTGTCTCATCATGATGGATTAATGATGGTTCAGTGGGACTACATTATTTCATCTTGGTGTTGACCTCTCATAGAGGCCTATGCAAGAAATAAATAGACATGTTTTGATCACAAGAGTGCACTAATGAAGGGGAATATGCATGTTGACAAAAAATAAGAAGTATTAGTTGCTATAATTACAACACCAATTAACAAATTGAAAGCCACATGAGCCAATCTACTCAAAGAGAAATAACTATTTTTAATAACAATAAAATTGGCCAATCTAATTGAAATTACTAGTGACCTGCAACGAGTAGCTAACAAATAATACAAAGACTACACTCATTGATATTGGACATTTAACCAACGATGACTCAAATAACCTTTGGTCCCAATGCATTCACTAAGAAATATCAAAGAACATGCCCAAAGGAAAATTTCACATGGGGTATGGAACAAGGGATCTTAATGCAATTAAGAAACCAACCAAACAAGGTAATAAAAATTGGTCAACCCTGGCAAATAAATAAGCACGAGAAAACAAACTAGAAGTTGTGATAAGATAATGAAGTCGATCTTAAAGAAATTAATCTGCCTAATCAATGAGTGCAGATCATACTCTGAGTTATGATTAAGATCTCTTTCACCCATAACATTAGTACCTTCTTCTTCTCATCTATTAATACAAGCAATTATATGCATATTGAAAAATTAGTGAAAGGAAACTTTAGACATCAATGCTTATTTCATTTGTGTGAATACTTAGTAATTGTAGTACCAATAATTAGCCATTTTAAAAATATATATGGAGAAACTTACTATAATGAATAAATGAGTTTTGATTAAGATCTCTTTCACCCATAACATTAGTACCTGATCTGTTTCATCTACAACATTCACATCCTCTTGTCCTGAAAATCCATCCATAGTCTTTTCCACTAACCAGATATTGCACAAACATAAACAAGTTAATCCTATATTAATTTAATAAAATAAAAACTTACCTGCCATCTAAAAATGATCTACAACTTTCTCATTGAATCATCAACCACATAGAAAATCCTCAATTTCCCACATGTTCCACTCTTCGTAAATTCAAAGTTCGCACTCTTTTCCTGCAATTTTTTATTGTCAATCAGGTTTCACCAATATGTCCTCGCTTTGTCTTGTTCGGAATTTTGGAAACTCCTTAAATCTGCTTCCACATCCGATTTGGTAATTTCACTACTCTTCTTCTACTCCTGATCTTTCTTTGAATAAATTATGTATCGTTATGTTCATGGTTCAGTTATTTGACATGGTATTTTAGTTGATGCAAATGACACTTTAATTTCACCATTGCTTCAATGCCTTCAAACAACATAGTTCCTAGTGCTAATTAACTCCACGATTATTCAAAATATTTCCTTACTCGATGAGTTGCTTTGGCCTTTTGGACCATTGAAACCTGTGCACTCTGTGATGTCACCCATTATCAGGTAACTTTCTCCTTCTCTAACATCCTTCCTGACTTACCCGATGGTGAATATTATTCAACATGACGTTAACACCCCAAATCTTCTTATTTCGAATAACTTGTGTATACTTCATCCTTGCTAGGAAATTTGATGCAACCTTTTGTTTGATGCAAATGTGACATAGCCCCACCACACTTCAAACAACCCCATCTGTCGTTACTCAACCTGCCCACTTTATTTGAAACAAGATTCTTCTCGATACCGACTATTGGACCCCACATGCAAATCTTCTGACTCAATCCTTCAGCCACCAAACATGTGTCACCATCTCAGCATACTCACAAATTATGAGACATCCCTAAAATTTGTACCTTCTTCTTCTCATCTATTAATACAATAAATTATATGCATCTTGCAGAATTACTGACGGACAACTCTAGACATCAATGCTTATTTCATTTGTGTTTTTTATTAATTAAAACTATGGAATTTTATTACCATCCTCTATCACTTGACAACCTAAAATCCTTCTTGGTTATGGAAGAGAAAAAAAATTAAGTGTATTTTTCATCATGTAAATCCTTTGAAAGCAAGGGACTTGGATGCAGAGTATTTCAAGCGAAATTGCTGGAGAAAATATTTTGTGTGAACCACTTGCAATCATTATGTATCTTCCTAATTTTGAAAAACTCTTATGCATTAATAGAGTAGATCAGGAAATGGTTTGGGGGTGGCTAGAGAATATTCGTTCATGGGACTCAAAAATCTTCACTTTAAGCCATTGCCCGAGTGAGGTTCTTCACTTTTTTAGCAGATTCAAAAGGCAAGTTGCAATTTCTTGCATTGCAAAATATCCTGATCTTGCAGAGAAATATCATAGACAACCTCAAGAAATTCATTTTATAGAGGAAATATTGAAGGACCATGATGCTTTAACTTCAAATAAGAACGATTTTTTAAGCTTTCTGACTATTTCTGAAAATTAAATAAATCATACTAAATATTTGGTTGGGTTTGAGTTTACTGTGGTTGATTGTGCATTTATTCCTATACTTGCCAGCATTGAGATGCTTTGAAAAACACCCTAGGCTTTTGTATTACTTGGAGAAATAAAACAACAACCAAGTTATCAAGCTGTTATAGGTCCATATTCAACCATGTACGGAAACATGAAAGTTTTATTTCCCTCAATTTGTAATATGAGCATAAGGAGAATGGTGAATAAATGTTGCTATATCTTCTTTTCTGGCACCACTAATGGTATACTTATATTCACATTTACTAAATTTGTCTCTTATTTTGGGCATGAATATGACTGTATTTTATAACAGGGGCCAGCTTTGCTTTCTCATGATTTCTTAGAATTTACTCATATTAACACAAGATATTGAGTTAAGTTTAGTGATGTGAATATGAGTATCATGGTATTTGGATATCTTTTAGTTGGCTTGATATGCCAAAAACTAATACTCATGGAAATAATGGACTACTATAGCCATGTATTGTTAACAACTTAATCACATTCTAGTTCTGATATAGACCCATTCATGTTGGGTACTGTGAAGTTTTTGATTATATGTCAGTTGTCTTGACTGTAGATTTTTGTAGGATAATTTGTAGTTGTATTGGCTGACATGTTGGTTTTGGATATGAAATTTCTGAATTAGTTAAGATTGTAAATGATTTATGACATTATAATTGCTGAAAGTGTTGAATCATTTTGGTTTCCCACACATGTTGACTACTCTTGGACATTTTTTGTTATCATTTCATGTTGTTCTTCTTTAATTCACATGGTCCTTAAAATGGCTTGATTTTTTGCCACAATTAAATGTTGGGTATAGTCAGATTATCATCTAAGGTTAGCAAATAAAATTATTGATGTTTTTTTAAGGGATGGCACAAACCTTGGATGGTAAGTAGACTTCACATGTCTTTTATGGATTCTTCTACATCTTATTTTCTAGTTTCCTTACCTACATTCAGAGATTGGATAGTGGCACCTTTCTAATTTGTGGATTTTGTCGTATGTTTATCTTGCTACTAACATTGTATGTGCATAAATGTTTGGTGCCTTTAGACTTGGTTCAGGTGATGACATTAATTTCTCAGTAAACTTCTTAAAAAATGCCAACATCAGATTGCAGATGAGATTTTATAACCTTCTCTTAAAGTCTTTGAGTTTTACATGGAATCCTTTGGATGAGACTTCATGTTCTTTGGATATAGGAAAATAACATGTATCAAATTGAGAATTTGGATTGGGGGGACTAGTCTATTTTGTAGATGATTTTGTATAGGGGTGGATTGTTAAATGTAAATAATCCTATGAGTATATGATGTACTGGTTGGATCACATGTTTTGTTGCTCTTCTCTTGAATTGTTTTGATCGAAGAAGTAGGTCTTTAGTTAGGTTTTCATGAATTTGGGTAAGACCAAAATTTTCTTCACCTGGTTCTTTCCTACCGGTGCCCCCTTTGAACTAGGAAAGAAAATTGTGAAAGTTATATTATAATTAATAAAATATCTTAGTGGTATATCCACTTTTACCAAAATAAAATATTAAGTTTATTACCATTCCTTTGCGATTATTAAATATTTTTTATTATTTAATCAATTTGTGTCATTCTACTATAATCTAAACTCAAAATCATCATTTCTATATAAATCCCTAAATTAAGTGATTTTAATTAATTACTTAATATTTCATCAATTATTCACCTATAAAGTAATTAAATAATTAAACATTATTTAATTATTTCCATCTTATTAAAATTAATTAAATAATCATATTATTTAATTAATGTTCCTTCCTCTCACTATTATTACATTTATATAATAATTAAATCAATTTCTCTCTCATAATTAAATAGATAATATTTATTTAATTAACTAATTATTCCTCTTATAAATAAATAAATATTAATTATTTATTTATATTTTGCACATGTGCAAATAAATAAATTCTTTTATTTATTTAATCATAATTATCTTCTCAATTATGATTTTTAGTTAAACTCCACCCTTCTCTCTCCTAACTGATCAATTAAATCAATTATCTATTTAATCTATCTCCTCTTCTACTTCACCTCCTCAATAAAAATTAATTAACTCTTCCATCTATTCCAACACACGCAATCAGTTGACTTTAAACTCCCACCCACTCTAAGTTAAACTCTTCAATTTATCCTCTTAACAGGTCTATCTATTTTATCAACATGCAATCAGTTGAGTTCAACTCCTCAATCACAGACAATCAACCCACTAATTATGGAATCTTGATTGGAATCCTAAAAATCAATATAATAAGAGTTTGTTTCTCATATTTGGTAACTGCAATTACTTTCAATTCTCATGCTGGCACATAGAGCACTCAATTTCTGAGAGCCCACATTGCATTGACAAAGAGAACACCGAAGGAGGACTTTTGGTTTACATTTTATGTGTTTTGATTGATTTCATTATTATTTGATGATTATGTATACTATTATTTTCTTCCTCTTTCGATATTGGGAATACTAATTGCTTAACAAATCTCTTTGTGGTTGAGATTATTGATGTTATTGCAAGCTTCTACAGGTACCTACATATCCCCGATTACCGCTGGTGAATCCGACGTGAAGTGCAAAGATTTGAAAACCTAATTTTCTTTATTTCTGCGTAGTTTCGGATTTAATTTTACGTAGATACAGTTTAGAATGACGCACTTGCTGCATTGAATCACATGCTTGCATCTAGATCGATACACTTATACATTTGGATCCACACACTTATTCCATGCAAATGATGCACTTAAATTATTCATGCGCCCCACTTTCTTGACAATTATTGCTATATTGTTGTGATTTTTATCCTGTCAGCTAGTATCTTATTAATTGGGATCTTGGATTTAATTCTTGACAATCTGAAAGTGATCCTAGTTTATTATTTTTGGATATTAATCATAGATCTACTAATTTTTACGATCAAAATACTATTATTTATCTATTTTTTCTCTCTATTTTGATACAAGTTCCAGGAATCATTTGATGCAGTTATAACATTGGATTGATGCACTTGCAGATAAAGTGACACACTTGCATGTTTCATATGTCACAGTTACATGTCTTAAGAGCCGCACTTACAGATCTGAAGTGCTGCATTGGCTTGTCAAAATACAAAAATCTCTTATGTCTTATTTCTCTCTAATATGTAAATTGCCCTTTTCAATGTAATGAAAAGATGCGGTGGGCCCCAAAGCACAAAAAGGTTAAAATTAAGGAGCTCGTTGAGCATAGAAAAATAGAACGATAGATTAAACAGAACAAGGGACTCACACAGATTGAGAATTGACGCACTTGAAGCAGAGATCAGATATGAAGGTATTATAAACACTTATCTAGACAAGGTAAGAGAAATTGTTGAGAAATTAAATTATCATTATATCAACACTAGCATGCTTGTAGATTATTATATATAAATTGCTAGTATTTTTTGGTACTAATAGTTTTTTGATAGCTTGTGGCGTGGAAACAACTTAAATTTTTCTCCATCTAAAATCAATTCATTCATCTTTTGGTGCTTAAAAAGAATATATGCTCAAAAATCACAATATCATCTTTCAAATTGGTGCTTAAAATTGACATGTGGTTAAGAATTGAAAAAAATAAAGCACATCTGGATTTGGTACATAAAACTGAACAATCAAGCCCTCATATGGTTTAGTGCTTAAAATGAACTCGCATGCTTGTATGGATTATTTAGATTAGCAAACATTTGGCATTTTGAAGCTTAATTGATTAACCATTTATTTTGAGTCTTTGGTGCACTTTCACATTCTATTAGATTAAACAACTTTTAAATTTTTTAGAGAGGCCTATCTAGGGAGAGCACTTCTTCCTTACAGGTTGACCTCAAATTGATAATCCTTCCAATTGGTATATAAACAAGACACGGGCCAAAGCCCTGAAATTCTTATATCTAGCCAAGCTCAGGTGAGGTGTGTTGATGATAGTCTATATCGGGTGAATATCGCTAAGTAGCTAGCATGGTAAACTAGAGACTAAAGTGTCTCACATGCGTACAAACCGATTGGGTAGACACCATAGACCTTACTACAACCTGTTTAATTAGAGACCTACTCGGGTCAATTCTGAATCAAGTGTCTTATTATAGTGTAAGGGGCTGTATAATTTGCCCCAAGATTCCCATCATATGTGTCCCATGGTATTGTGTTTGCGAAAGAGATCTTCACTATCACGACAACAATACCAGGAAAAGGAAAAAAAACACAGACAGCTACAACGTGGATCTCCGTGTCCTAGTATTGTGAAAATGATTGTGTGCTGACGAACATCCAAGAAATGGGCCTATAACATCACATCTTGAAGCCAATTCGACCATAGACTAATCTAACTATCTTTATTCTCATTGTGGTTGATTGTGTGGAAACTTGCAGCTTGAAAACGTTTTGAACATACATTGATTGTTTCATTTTTTGAGTCAGTCCTACAGCTACAGTGAGTTTTGTGATTGTTGAGTTTGTACATGTCTTAAATATTAGTCCTACAACATTGTCCTATTAGAGAACCAAGAAAATTCAACAATAAAAGTCCCAAAATATTACACTTGTCTCTTATCGTGAAAATTGGTGATCAACATACCCTTGCATATTCTTCATCCAACCTTTTTAGCATCATTCTTAGCATAGAATCTTGCATAGTCATTTCCTTTTTGCATAGTCATCATTATAGTCCATAAAAATTAAATATCCCAAAAACATATCCTACATTTCCTAGAGGTTAAGTTTTCCACCTTTCATAGTCTTTTACAGATTAAAGGGTCCATTTTCTTAGGATATTCCAGTAGTGATCTTGTGTATTATCTTGGCTTCGTCAAAATTAAGTCATCATCTCTTGCTTTGGCTTAGGTAGACATCATTGCCAGTATCAGTCATCTTTGTTCTACCTTTTTGAAGTCAAGATTGTCCACAGAATCATTCGAATCTTTGTAGAATCTCTCTTAATTCATATTACCTGCATCTTATGCATTATTCTAGTCATTCATTCCTAGATAGAATCAACATCTTATTATCAAAAATCCAAAAAAAACCCAGGTTTCATTTATCCTTTGAATATGTCCTTTACAAGATCCCAAAAGAGAAAAGGCACAACGGATCCTAACATAGAACCCAAACAAGATCCCAACAAAAAAATTGATTTTCCTATTCAAAGGACCTTGCGATTGGATTTCAACGATCCAAAGACTATTTAGCATCATGAGAAAATACATGTTGACATCCCATAGTTACCCCATGTCCCTCCACCAGAATATGAGTTCTCATTTGAGAACATCAAGGCTAAATGTAATGACAGGGAAGAAGTTAACGATGCCTTAGCAAATCCTCGGGTAATGACTATTGTGGGATCACTATTGGCAACTAACCTAGATACATACTTCAAAATGCTTGCACAAAATGATGCCAAACTACCCATTGGATTCAAGACTTCCAGCATAGTAGAAACCATTGCCATGCCACCACCTTGTTTTTCTTCCACAACACCCCTCCCAATCAATTATATTTTACCTTCTAGCAACCCCACTCAAAGCGGATCCCAAGTGACCACGTCTTCCACCACACTAGGTATCGAATACAACACCTCTCTCTGCCACTTTCCACCCACTTCCAATACACCTATCACCACAATAATGTCTTCCATAATCACCTCAACCCACCTAGTGGGCACATCCAATATGGCTCCACCAGGTCACAATCCCAAAAGTTTCTCAACAAGAGTCCCCCAAATTACTCAAGGGGCACCCCAACAACAACTGACCAACAGTATCCCTGTAGGTGTTCCTTACAATCCAAGAATTGCCCAAATCAGTCAAGGGGAACCTCAACAACAACCTCCCATCAACCCCAACTACTCAAGTATTTTGTCTTCTTTTTTGAAACATCATGGAGTAATTGGGCCTAGTGCTTCCAACCCTACAACACCATCTCAAAAGCAACATCCATACATTCTACCATCTCAGCAACAATATCCATACATTCCACCATATCAGAAGAAACCTACATATATCCCTGCACCTCAACAACAACCTCCATATGTTTTACTACCCCAACACAATTAACAAGCTCCTTACATTCCATCTCCTCAATACGTTCCACAATCTCAGTATCTTCCACAACCTTTGCATGTGCTACAACCTCAATATACTCCACAACCTCACTACATGTAATGCCCCACTAAGGAACCCTCGGCATGAGGACATAATAATCAACTAACAAGATGAATAATTTCTTTTATACATAGTATTGCATTAATGTAACATCTCTAACAAGAATTAGCAACAAGGATATCTATATGAGTATGTTTATTTTAAACACTAAAATAAATGTTCCTATAAAACTTATCAACGTGAAAATAGATAAGATTTACAATCATGAAATTACCTCAATCATGCTACCTTAACTCTTCTTGTACTCTCCATGTTCCAATCCCTATAGCCTGCACATCTGTCTATCCAACTAGATGTAAACATTAAATATATGATAAAAAAATTAATTATACGTTAATATCTTTTCAAATTTAATTTTGATAGAGAAGAAGTGAATTAATTACATTTAAAATGGTAAGACAAACAAACCCTAAAGGGGCTGGACCTAGAGTCTCAAGGTCTCATCTCTGATGCCCTTGCCTACATTCATGCCTAGAGACTTTGTAGTTTGACTCTTCAATTTGAACCATTTTATATTGGTTTTCAAATCCAGGGGTACCAAATGAATCATATATTTATCATTATATGTGTTTAATAAGATACATAAGTGGGTACACAACCCTTTCTAGGGTAGATTCCTCAGACAGTTCACCGTCGGATGCCACCCACTTAGGTGGAATAGGGATGAGGTTCTAGACCTAACTGATAACTTGACATAAAATTACCAACTCATAATAGAGTTTTTAACCCATGCTATTATAGTCTCAAGGTGATCTCATGTAAAGACAACCACTGATTTTAAAATAAAATTAATAAGAATTGATTATCCTAGCAAGATGAAACTTGGCATAGAACCTTACTAATTAGAGAATTGACCTCAAGGAAAGATAGTCTAATTCATGAATATCAAATATCAACTCATAGTTATTCTATTCCAATTTTAAGGACCATAGAGAAAACAAAGACTAGATAACACCAGTGATGGAAAACAATGCTCACAAGGTCTAAAATGATCATAAAGAATTATCTAAAAAGATAACTAAAGATAGCATCGTAACACACATACTTAATGAATCTTCAACACTTCAGAGCATCATGAGTTTGATTATTATATCGTATGATAATAAACACAAATCAAGGAACCCTACCTTGAGATTTAGTGTCACTAAGTCTCACTCTCATAATGGTAAGGGTATAAGAGGAATATCAACTCTATAATTGATGACTTGCAAAAATTCCTCTTTTACAAAAATCATTAAAACTGGTATTGATTAGATAAAGTTTATGCAAATAAACTCAAATATCAAATTTCTATTGAAACATGAGCACATAAGGAGATAATTATTACTTTATAACTAACAATATTTGTTACTAGAATTACCTTCACACAATTGAAATCATATTGATAATACTAATCAAATGAATTTGATTGCTAAAATGCACTTCCAATGATTAGTGCAAAGAAACAACTGACTTAGTGCAAGGATAATACATATAGATAAGTCTGGAACATAATAAGATGATGCTAAGTTGGTGGATCCTCATATGAGTATACTAGTCTATATTAGAGTTTAATCTTCATTCATAAAAGAATATCTACCCAACCGTACATTATGAAAACAAAACTCGTCGATAATCTCTAGTTTGATATCCCCAAAAGTTATTGAACTACCGACCAATTAAGTTGATAATACACGGTTATTGTTTACGTATACTCAAACACATAGCTTCATGATAATAATAAATATGATGACCTAATACTATACTAACAATTTATTAATAGGCAATGAAGGACACCCAAAGATCAAGTTGATTATTTCAATTACAACTATTTTATAATCATAAAATTTGAATGATAAAGCTTCAAACATAATTTCATTCCTTAATCAATACAAAAACTTAATACTGCCTCAAGAAGATAAATGATGATACTATAATATCTTTGGATTACAAAATTAACCACTATTAATAATTTGAAAATTAACAATCTTAACATTATGCCATTGTACAATTATTCTATACTTGTGTACATATGATGGATTACGACGAGTTCTTAAATAACAACTAGTTTAATGAGATAAATGTTGGGTAAAAGTATTTGATAATATCAGTAAAGGATAGAGAAAATTTCATCCATTACAAAACTAAATAGAGTAGTCAATTACTAGGCTAGTCAAGCAATGGTAAGGTGTGCATGTCTTAAAAAGAAAAATAGCTATTCTTGATCAAGAATCTACATATGATTAAAGGTAAGATATACATGTGTTAAAAAGAAAAATAATTATTCTTGATCAAGAATCTACATATGATTATAAAGAAGACACCTTGAATGTCCTTCTATATTATCCTTAAGCCTATGCTTGTATTCTATATTATCCTTAAGCCCATGCTTGTAAATTCTAAATATATATAAATACCCTTCACAAAATCTTTTTCTAAATATATATAGATACCCTTCGCAAAATCTTTATACTTATATTACTTACCATTAACTATCAATTGGATAAAATAAAAGAGACATGGAATAAATTCTCTAAACATAATTATGATTTTATATTTCTTCTAATATTATTTTTAAATATAGTTATCATTCGAAAAAGTATTGCTATTTCAACATGCATATTAATATTTTCCCTTTCCTTTCATCATAATTGCATTACACTAGTAGTATCTATATGAAGAAACATGGCAATCTCATAATAGCAGGGATTTTTTTTTTTAAATATAAGACTAATATATACATATTGACAATGTCCTTACAGCACCCTTAACCATTTTAAAAAAAACAAGATTTTCTTAACTATAACATTATATCAGCAGCAATATTTATAAGGAAATAACATAAACAAGAAGTATATGACAGCAATATCAATGATAAATCTTGAGAGCATTGTAACAGCAGCAAGGAATTGGACTCTAGATAAATCTGAAATAAAATAGAAGAATCAAAGGCTCATAACATAGAATTCAGACCAACCGAAATCACCTCAAACAACTCCACAAGATCCAAAGAAAGAAAATAAGGAATCATAAAAACCACCCTAAAAATTTCCATGCTTAGTCATGGTTATCACTGTCTAAAATATCTACACCTGGAGATTACAAAACAGGAAGTCATGTATTGGATTAGAGGTAATCCTGAATATGTCTTCCCATGATGAGATATTTGAAACTACAAAATTCCTTCAAACTAAGTTTTAATAGACAATATGGTTAGGCAAAATAGGAAGCATAAGTGGTGATAGAAATTCAAGTCATCAATATTGGATACGCTATATAGTTGCTAGTAATACTTCCCAATAGTTTACCATGACTAAGCGCTCAAATATTTTTGTTAAGTATTATCATTAAATTTCCTATTGACAGAGATAATCCAAAGTATTGTATGCTCACGCTAAGATAAAATAGGGAAAATCTCCATTATTAAACTATCATCCTATTTGGCAAGGGATGCCACACACTTACCTCATTGATCACCTCTAGTCAGGAAGAATCATGATACATATCACCATTATATAAGAAATTAGCAGCTGTTGCTGCAGTAATCTTTGCTAGAAGAAGAAAAATCAGATAGTTTGCAGAGAAAAATAGAGTATACATAGAGCATTGTTTTATGGAAAAAATTCAGAATCTCCAATCATATTCATTGACTAAAAAGAAAAAACCAGCATTACAATATAATTCATTGTATGAGGAAAAAACTAATTAAGGTGAAAGATCAGTTCAACTAAAGATTGCAAGAGCAGTTCCAAAGAAGATTGCATGAGCAGTAACTGATCCTAAAGTTACAGAATAAGAAGGCTCTTAATATGCAGTCATAAACCATGGGTTGGAATTAACTATTACATGCAGGGGTTTCAAGTTGGAATTAACTACTACTCAAACACCCTCTCCCTCCCCTCCCTTCCTTAATTCTAACTAAGGAAAATGAGGTAAGAAGGAAAAACCCAATGGGAACAAAACCCCTCCCTCAAAATAGATGTTAACAAAGCAAGAGAACTACTATGCTATAGTTTCTTTCACCACACAAAATTACACTGAATCTGCATGACAGCTACTATGCCGCAATATCCTTCACCTTTAGAAGGTCTCGCAGAAAGTGAAATGAAAGAGATGATTTAGCCCTCCATAATGTGTAGTCAATGGTATATGCTCAAAAATGAATGTAGAAGGTGTTCCATAATCGTCGAACAACATTCTTTCCCTTAGGAAGATATAAAATCAAAGATGTCTGAATGAAGTCTCCCCAATCCTGAAAGGAATATGTAGGAAGAAAACTCAAAATAAATGATGTCTCCAAACTCTGCTCAGTGGTCTCCATGTTGATGTTGAATGTTGGCATAAGCAATTCAGCCATTGCTAAAGATGACAATCTAAAATCTCCTAGAAACTGATGTAAAGCACAATCAAAAGACTTTTGTATCTCCTCAAAAGGAAAATAGATCTCCTTCAAATGTCGTATGAAGTTATCCACACTCATATCAAACTGTGAGGAATGATAATGTAGAGAATGAGGAAGAGGACCAACAACAATTGAAGAAGAATCAACCTCATCATAAAGAAGATGTATGCAATCAATAGTGTCATCTAGATCTGAAATAGTTGATTCCACAAATAAAAAATAGATGTCTGGTCGAAATTGATCCTATGGAATTGAATCTAGAGAACAAGAATGAACCTGTTGAAGAGAATCTGAAAGATCCTTTGAAGAAGCCAAGATCTCTGTCAAACTAGTAAGTGGAGGTGACTGAATAGCTTCCAATACTGGAGATAAGAGGAAAATTTGGAGGAGATGTCTCTGTATAATCAAGACAATTAAGACTCTTCCAATAAGAAAGTTCCTCTTCAGTATCATTGTCATATATAGGATCATCATCATTATCAAGGGAGAGGAGCATATATGTAGCTGGATCATCTGGGAATGAGGATTTACTCGGATCTCCATACCTTTCCCATAGAGTGGCCCAAAGAGTGTGAGGGCACTCAATCTATGATAGAACCCATTATGTTTGGTCCCCAACACTTAAACCAATTAATCCTAAGACATGATCATTTCCATTTTCCCAAGCATATTTCTGCCAACATATACTTGGTTCAGGAATAAGCCCATACAAATGTGGCAATAGATTAATCCATCGATAGTGCTTTAGGATTCCATCACACCATGACTTATAATTTCCTTCTTCCAAATTGATGACAGATGGATGATATTTTATTCCCATTTTATCCTTTGACTACTCCCTTTTGGAACTTTATTTTTCAGTTCATGAATACAAAAAAGAAATTAAGAAACCCCCAAGACAATGAAAAAAATCATTCTAAAATAGCTCTGATTTTCAAAACCTGCAAATAAAAGGATTGAACTTCTTCTTCCTAGCACCAAGCTCTGATACCATGTAAGAAATTAGCAGTTGTTGCTGTAGTAATCTTTGCTAGAAGAAGAAAAATCAAATAGTTTGCAAAGAAAAATAGAGTATACGCAGAGCATTGATTTATGAAAAAAACTCAAAATCTCCTATCATATTCATTGACTAAAAAGAAAATCCAAAATTACAATATAAATCATTGTATGAGGAAAAAGCCAATTACGGTGAAAGATCATTAAACTAAAGATTGCAAGAGAAGTTCCAAACAAGATTGCATCAACAGTATCTGATCCTGAAGTTACAGAATAAGAAGGCCCTTAACATGCAGCCATAAACCATGGGTTGGAATTAACTATTATATGTAGGGGTTTGAAGTTGGAATTAACTACTACTCCAACACATTGAATTCTTTTGATCGATCATCTTGAATTAGTTTGGATGGAAAACATTATGTTGGATTTCCAAACTATTTGAATGGCCTCTAACACAAGCTGAGATCCCTATCATACGTTCTAGTTTATTGTAGAAGATGAGCATTTGGAAACTATGCATTGAAGAAGGAAAGTGCTAGCATATAGGTTCAAATGCAGCTAAGCTCCCTACAAAATGCACCATTGACCAAATTTCAAAAACTAGAAAACCTAATAGATTTTCACAAAATTTTCAGCATTTGTTCTTCATGATCTGCATATTTTGTGGTCGAAAACCACACAAAATTTACAAAAAAATCACTGTGTTTTTGCGAAATTGAAACAAAACATTTGACCTTTTTTTTTTTTTTTTGTCTTTGGTGTGTTTTGTCTGGAGCTTAGCCTGTGCCTATAGGTTCATGGAAAAGAAGATGTGTTCCATGAAGCGATCACACATATGTCTGCCAATACAACTGTTTAGGTGCGCCTTCCCTCAAGTCGACATGCACAGGAAGAACTCCAGAATAATTTAGTAATTAATGTTTTATTGGGTAGTTAACTTCAACATCAAGTAAAGCTTTTTTTTGTTTTTTTTTTCAATATAATATTTTATAAATTTTATTTGTTGATTCCAAAGGACTATTTAAATAACCATATTAGTTAAATTAATTATAATCAATACTATCTTATCAAATGCAATTTAAGTAATGAATATAGCATTGATAATGTTAATTAATAGATATTTAATGTACAAATATAATATTAACTTGTTATATTCTTCTAAGCATGTACAATATTTAGCAAAAGCACAACTTCATAAACCGATTCATTAAACTAACATAAATTGGTTTCTTCTAAATGTTTGAAAGCAACTTAAATCATTTTAAAACAACTACGATGATATATGTTTATTACCGTAAAGTTATTAACACATATATGTATCTGTTTTAAGGTAGCATCAAATCATCATGAAAGGTTGGCACACACCTCAACTTCCAAGTATGTCCTAGCTATATAAACTAAAGTGAAGCATTTGGAGGGATATAACACTACATTCTACCACATGTGTCTGCCACATACGTAAACTTGGGCTATGGGCCCTCAAGGCACCATCTTATAACAATGGGGTAACCTTTTTTGATCCTAACACGATGCCATCTACAATGCACATTGAAGCCTTTTCTCAACAAATCCAAATCCTACATCAACAATTCATTAACTTGCAAATAGGTGATCCTAAGAGGTCTTACACTATAGTGAACCTTACGCCTTATCTGTTTGATAGGACATTGCACATGCCACCTTTTCCATGCAATTTTGAGATGCCAAAATTTGACAAATGCAAGGAAAAGGGTGATCCTCGGGACCATATTCAGGAATGTTTTACAGCTTGCATAGAAGTGACATATGATGATACCTACCCGATGATAATTTTTCCACATAGTCTTGATGGGCCATCCATGGAGTGGTTTTCCAGACTTCCTCCTAGGATACGATCCTGGAATGAACTAGCTTAGAAGCTCATATCCAACTATTCACATAGCATTATCATGGAAATAACATTAATGGATCTCTACACAACCAAACAAAAGACTAGTGAGAAATTTGCCTTGTTCTTACAAAGGTGGAGAATTTTTTCCTCAAGAGCATCTTTCCACGTACCCTTAAAAGAGAAGATCCATATGTTCATCAAAAATTGTCAACTAGACATGATGTGTGAACTAAACTCCTAGCAAATTGAAACCTTTGAAGAGCTTGTCAAGCAAGGGATAAAAGAAAATATACCCCTCGCCCTAAAGAGAGTCATCAAGAAAGAGGCCAGTAAATCAACACCTTATGAAAATCCAAATACTGGTGTAAAAACAAAAATGTGACAAACGATGGTGTTGTTGATGCTAAGATGGTCCAACTAGTCATGCACATACAAGCACCCCCAACACCTGCTCAGCAAACCCAATCATTGAAAAATACATAGAGGATTAACAACAATGACACATCAAACCAAGAAGTCATTCAAACTTACCAACAAGGATATACAAGAAGGAACATTAGTCTGCCTTGAAACTTTACGCCTCTTGCAGAACCTCGAGAGAAAATTCTTGAGAAATTGATACAATCTCATTCAGTCATTCTACCCAAAATCAAACATTATGAAGGAACTGGTAAACCTACATGGTGAAATGTCAATGCTTACTATGACTACCATAGAACTAAGGGATACAAGACATCCAATTACATGTAATTAAAACATATTGTCCAAGATTTCATTGATCGCAGTAAAATAGAAGTCATCGCAAACATGGGAACCACCAATCAAGATCACAAAATATTCACAAAGCCACTAATGGATCATGGAAAATGTAAGGCCTCCACTTATGGACATGAAAATAAAGCAAACTTTACTTACCCCAAACCTAATCTTGATCTGACCATAAACACCATTACTATCCGAGGTCCTAACACCAGTTGTGTTGTTATTAATTGTCGCTCCAAAATCACAGTGCAAGGAGAATTGTCAAAAGCTATAGTGCCGAATAAATTATCTACCTCACCATCAATTTAGTATAACCTATTAGACTATCTAAATAAAACCTTAGCACAAATTTTCATCTATGAACTGCTTCGCATATTGCCAAATCACAAAGATGCATTAGATGCAACCCTGTAGAAAACCTCTGTTCCAAAAGACATAAATGTTGATGAGTTTCAAGCCATGGTAGGAAATTTTTCCATGCAACATCATGTTGCCTTCACTGAGAAAGATATTCTAACCCATAAACCGTCTCACAATGATCCTTTGCATCTTGCATTCTTTTTCCACCTCCATAAAATCATACGAGTCTTGATAGATGGCAGAGTGGGTCTAAATATGTGTACCCTAAAGTTGGTAAAAGCATTGGGCTACTCTGACAGTTGTGTAGATGTTACCAAATAGATCATAATAAGAGCATATGATGATGAAGAAAAACCTTCCCAAGGTGTCATAAGACTCCCAATTACTCTGTTTCTAGCAACACAAGACATTGAATTCCAACTACTGGATCTATGGCTGGGTTACAACATACTACTAGGATGACCATGGATCCATTCCATACAAGCTGTACCATATGCTTATCATCAATGCTCAAAGTTTCCTCACGATGGAGTAGAAATCATCAGTCCTAGTGATAGAGATCCTTTTCTCTATTGCACAAATCTTTGAGGATC
Organism: Thuja plicata; assembly: GCA_018584345.1. Classification (NCBI taxonomy): domain Eukaryota; kingdom Viridiplantae; phylum Streptophyta; class Pinopsida; order Cupressales; family Cupressaceae; genus Thuja; species Thuja plicata. The sequence continues at coordinate 2,074,291 of MU227873.1, read as the reverse complement.
TATTTCTAATCGAGTACCCAACAATCAGTAGGCATCTAATGCCTCTCAATCTTAGCACATAGATTATGCAAACCTTGAAAAATCAACTGTAACCTACATCAGAGCTCAAAATCAAAATCAAATAAAATAGATGTGGGGAATAATCCTATGCAGAATTCTTCTATGTAGGCAAGCTACCAGTCTCACCCCGTTCATATGGAAATCCTAAATACCCTCTCCAAAGGAATAAAAATATAACACTTACCTATCCACCAACAATTTTTATAAGATGGGGAGACATTCACAAAGAAGTCATAGAAAACAACTTATCTTCCTGGTTGTATAAAGATCAAGAACCCCTTGAGGTTAACATTCTAGTACATGAATATGGGTGGGGGTATACCATTGTCCCAAAACAAGGTATAATGGACACCCTGGATTAGGAAAGAAGGAACAAGGAATTGTCAAGCCAATTGCATCAACCCAAAACATAAAGCATCATGGCTTAGGTTATAGACCACCGAAAGAAGGCATTACAAATATCTCATTACCATCTGATATCCACACTTGTGTTTATAACAAAGTTGAGACATTTGAGGAACTCCATTCAGACACAAAATCTAATGACTATGAGTGGGATTCCCCATATACCACTAGAACCTTACATATTAACATTGTCATTGCCTGACTAACTTTACAAGATAGACCAAAAAATCACCGAGCGTGGATTGAAGAATTTAGGGCCCGATCAGAACCTTCATCTTCATCCTCATTTTAAACTCATGAATTGTGCATGAGTCATATGTCAATACCTTAACCAAACTCCAATTTCATCCTTCCAAACCAAGGATAGCATAGCTCTGGTTTACCCTAGCCTTATATACTGGGAACAAAAAAATCCATCGACCATAGACATTTTTGAGAATGATGAAGATATTGCTGAATTCTTCGGACTTAGACAAGGCATACCTATAGGAGACCACAAGGTAGGTTTCAACATTGAACTGGACAGAACAACATACTTTGGGAAGTAATCTAGTCATAAAATGATATATATATATATATATATATATATATAAGACTACTAGGTGAAAACCAAAATGCACCTTCTAGTTGCAAAATAGTAAAAACAAAAGATGAATCTGAAGGTGAAAACCTTAATGAGACACCCAAGGATGGAGATATTAATATAATTCCCAATACAGAAGAGAAGTCACTACTATTGGTAGAGAAGACAGTAAAAATCAGAATTGGCACAAAAGAAACACAAAGACTAATCCACTTGGCAGAGTCATTAACACAACAAGAAAGAGAAAAAACCATTCAATTCTTTAAGGATTGGTCATACTCTGACATGCCTGGCTTAGATCTAGAATTAGTATTACATCATATTCCACTGAATCTGGGGGCAAAACTATACAAACAAAAGCTGCACAAGATGCATCCTAAAATTACACTATTGGTCAAGGTCGAATTAAAGAAAATACTAGATGTAGGCTTTGTTAGACCCATTGATTATACTAATTGGATATACAATCTAGTACTGGTGTCTAAGTCTTGTGGAGCCATATTAATCTGTACTGATATTAGAGATCTAAATTTTTCTTGTCCAAAAGATGACTTCGGCCCCTTACCAAACATTGATATGATTGTTGATCTAACCTCAAGGTAAAAAATGCTGTCACTAATGGATGGTTTCTTCGAATATAATTAGATCAAGATTGTACCAGAAGATCAACATAAAATGGATTTCACTTGTGCATGGGGTACTTATTGTTGGTGTTTCATTTCCTTTGGTATAAAAAATGCAAGCACCACAAATCAAAGAGTAATGATGACTAGCTTTCATGACATGATGCATATCACAATGGAAGACTATGTCGATTGCATATTGGCAAAATCCCTGGAGAGAAATCTACACTTATCAGTATTAGGCCCAGTCTTTGACAGACTCCAAGAATACAAGGTACGGTTAACCCTAAAGAAGTGTGTCTTTGGGGTCACATCAAGAAATTTGTTGGGATTCATTGTATCCCACAGAGAAATAGAGATTGATCCCAAAAAATTGCAAACAATTATCAATATGTCTCCACCCACAACTTTGAAGAACCTGCGAAGTCTACAAGGCAAACTACAAGTAGTGAGACAATTCATATCACAACTAGCTAATAAATGTCACCCATTCCAATACTTGCTACACAAAGATGTCAAATTGTCATGAACAAAATATTGCCAAGCTGCATTTCAAGTATTGAAATATTATCTTCTCTTGACACCATTCCTAGTGGCACCCATTCTAGATCAACCCCTACTATTGAACATATCAGCTACAAAGAACATAATGGAGGCATTGTTGGTGTAGAATGATTCTGAAGGAAAGGAAAGAGCCATTTATTATATCTGTTGAGCACTTATGGAATATGAATTGAACTATACAATAATTGAAAGAATATGCTTGGATGTAGTTTTTTCTTCCCAAAAACTCAGACATTACATGCCAAGTCACAAGACCAACCTAATAGCAAAAATTGATCCATTGAAATATCTATTGAGTAAAGCCACATTAATGTGGCATCTCACCAGATGGTTCATGATTCTTAGCGAGTTCAACATTGATTACATAGACAGAAAATAAATAAAGGGACAAGCAATTTTCGACCAACTGGCAAATGCACCATTACCTTCTAGTCATCTGATGCTAATAGAGTTCCCAGATGAAAGCATACTTTCTCTTGAGGAGCATAAAAGTGTAAATTATACTTTGATGGTTCTCACACACAAAAAGGGCCAGGCGTCGATATAGTGTTTATCACTCCCCAAGGAGACTCCATTCCAAGATCATACAAGCTAAGCTTTGATTGCACCAACAATATAGCCTAGGATGAGGCAATGATCACAGGGCTAAAGATAGTTGTCCAGTGGAAAACCCAACAACTATAGGTGTTAGAAGACTCTCAATTGATTATCAACCAAGTCAATGATAGCTATGACACAAAGGATGATAAGTTGATTCCCTACAAAGCCTTGGTAGAAGACATGAAGCAATATTTTGAAAACGATATCATTTCAAAAAATCTCAAGAATAAAAAAAAAATAGAAGATGCAATGACTATTGTAGGATCTTTGCTCAACATGCCACTAGATGTGACACATTGTGAATTGATGGTCAAATGACTCATGGTCCTTTCCTTTGAAGTGCCCAATTTTAAGGTCGTGCAAAATTGTGGGTCCCAATTCTCCCTGGTACAAAGATATATATGCCTATCTAACTAGCCAAACAGTCCCCATTGAATTATCCCCGAACCAAAAGAAGTCCTTGATAAGGAAAGTCTCCCAATACACTATCATAGCCAATACACTTTATCGACGTAGTTTGGATGGAACATGCCTCAAATGTCTCAACTTGAAAGAATCATAGACAATGATATTAGTACACATTGACATTTACAGTGCTCATTCTAGTGGCTTGACCCTAGATAAGAAACTTTTAAAAATTGGATATTATTGGCCTATAAAGCAAACAAATTCTTTCCTATATGTGCATAAATGCAAAAAGTGTTAGATATATGGGAACCTTGTCAATGCACCTTCTGAGGAGTTCCAGCCACTCACATCATCGTGGTCCTTTTAGCAATGGGGATTCAACCTAGTTAGCAAGATCATCCCTTACCTTTGATGGTCATAAGTACATTATCACAGCCACTGAGTATTTCACAAAGTGGGTTGAAGAAATTCCAATGACCTATACCACTGGCAAATAGATTTCTAAGTTTCTTTTCAACTATATCATAAGTCGGTACGATGTTCCACAAATCATCATTATAGATCATGGCTCCTCCTTCAAAAATAAACAAGTAGATGAGCTTTGAAATTTCTTTCATATCCATTGTATTTATTATTTTCTCTACTTTCCCCAAGAAAATGACTAGGCTGAGGCTATGAATAAAACCATTATAATTTTTTTGAAAAAGATAGTCAATGAAGCTGGTCAACAATGACATCTCCAACTCAGCCCTGCCTTATGAGCATACTGCACTAGTTCCCGTACTCCCACAAGAGCCACTCTATATTCACTAGTACAAGGTACTGAAGCTAGCTTGTCAATAGAGGTTGAGCTCCCATCATTGTGCATGTCACTTCAGCACATCATTTGATTAGATGAGGATTACAGAGTATCTCGACTACAAGAGCTAGAGTTTCTTAATGAAAAGAGGCAAAAGGGATTGACACATTTTCAAGCATATAAAAAATGTATCAGGAGAAGATACAACAAAAAGGTCATCCCTAGAGCTTTTGAAGTGGGTGATCTAGTCCTAATGGAAAATCAGAAAAATCAGACAGAAAGAGAAAAGCCAAGAAAGTTTGAACCAAACCAGTTGGGTCCTTACATCATTACACTAGTCTATGGGTCCGGAGCATATCGGATATCCACATCAGAGCGTGAGCCTCTATCAGACCCCATCAATAGCTTTCATTTGTGCAAGTACTATTCATAGTTGTTGGAGTAGACCCATTTCAAAAAAATTTAAAAAAAATTTAAAAATTAAAAAAGAAAAAAGCAAAAAAGGTTACCTTGGCGAAAACATGACAATCATGAGTCTTTGATGACACACAAATAGAAATATAAGAGAAATAAATTATTCCTATGGTGAAAACCAATTCAATGGTGCCTTGGGTAAGTACCATGATGAAAATCGGGCAAACTGAAACCATGAGTAGAGATAATTGCTCTACCATCTATCGTCACTCCAATCTGGTATCACTTGTCATTTCACCCAATAATCCCATAATAAAACCCATCATAGATCATGATTTGTCAATAGTCCTTGTCCTAAACACCTCATATTCAAAACAGAGTCGGTCTACCATGGCCATTCCATAATAAAATGCCCTTTGTCCATACTGGGGACACCTAATGTCATGTTCCATCAAGCACTGAAAAAAATACCTAAAAATTATAAAATGCTGAGTAAAAATCTTAAAAAATGAAAAATCTTTCAAAAGTTCAAAAACATAAAAACATTCATCTAGGGTGACCATGTATGGGGTGTCTGTGTAAGGTCCTTAACTTATGTGATATACAACTCATACCTCGACTCCAAACATACGAACCCTATGGTGGACCAAAAACACTTGCAAAAAGTCTTGAATTTTTTTTGTCATCAAACAAACAAAAAAATCATAAAAATGAGAAAAATCTGCAATAAATCTCCTTTGGATACCAATTCAATTCTTTTCCATTTCAAAACAAGTATTGAATGACGCCATACAACAAGTCTGAGATTCAAAAAAACCAAGTCAAAACAATCAAACTTATTAGCAGGTCTTCAGTCAGATTGATCACACTGTCTCATCTATTAGCAGAGTCCCATAGTACAATCTTTTGTCAAGACAATCATGTTATTTTAGACATGGAAGGGAACACTCAAAACCAGATAGATCAGTCTTACATGGGGTACCATATACTTCATCTGATAGCATCAACAAAATGTCAAATAAATCAATGTCCAAACTACCACAAAAACATAAACACAATCAATATGGTTGCTTACTTGTCGAGTCGAGATAGTCTTTTTATGTCTTGATTTTTGCAAGTTATGTTCCTATTCATCTCCATGATTCCACCTAAGTGATTAGAGATGTCGTGATGGTTCATAACTTATCTTTTTATCTATTTTTTGTGGAATGTTGACGGAGAAATCTTAACAAAACGTTTTGGGTGTTTGTGGTAATAGCCTTCACAACCACATGTGGTATCTAATTTAAGGGATTTCAATAGAAAAATTGGTTGTGATACGCCACACATACCTTGAATCGTAACACCCAAAATAGATTTATCAGTGCACATTCCTTATCTATTCAGAGTGCTTGTTAGAATGCAAAAGGATAATCACACCTAGATCTTTAATATCTAGGTATGATAGTATTCAAATTTTTCTACAGTAAAAGTGGCTCAATGATGAAAAAAATTTCTCAAATAAGTTTGAGTTCAAAGCTAGCTAAAATGAATTTAGTTTCCAATCAAGATTCATTATTATTATCTCTCATTTTCTCTCATCTCTTGTCTATCACTACTAACAATTCTCTTTTTCAGTCCTAACAAAATCCTTAAGATAAAGTATCATGATACAACAAAAGAGAAAATCAATCATCCTACATCCAAAGCAAGTTAGTTTGCATACATCATAAAAAAAAAACATATAGAAAACATCATAAATGCATCCATCCATCCCATCACATAAAAAGAATATAAAAACACATATACAAACATTTACATAGTCCATATTCATATTTGTATCATAGAAAATCATGGTATCGCATAACGTGCATATAAAAATACAAAAAGAAAAACATTTGAATAGGAAATGCATAGAATCTCATAGATATCATGTGCATCACATAAAGCATAAAATTAAAGTAGATCATAAGCATATCATATAGAGCTGCCAAAACTGCATCACATATATATCTCAAAATGTATCATGGTACAATGTCATAAGGAGAGCTCGCAAGCTCGCAAAATATATGAAAACAAGTGTCTATATAGAATTAACAAGAGCTGCCTCCACCCTCTAGTCTAGGAGGCCTAAGTGGAAATGAACTCATATTTCCTACACTTGTATGTGCCTCTAGAACACCTGTCACTGATGGTGATGCTCTGTTAGGAAGAATCATTGCACCATTGCCCTGATATCTCTGAGTCCTATGAGATCGATGAGATGGGATATAAATGGAAGCCCTTTGTGCTACTGGCACGACCTTATCATAATCCCCCCACCAATAATCAATCTCTTTGCATATCTCGGCCATGTCTATTAGAATTTGTATCTACATGCAAAAGATTTTCAATCAACTACTGTATAGTGGCATCCTAGACACTGGATATGAAATCCCTCACCTCTGTCTCTGTTTCCCGATCTCTCACATTTGTTTCCTGATCTCCACCCTCCATTACCTGTATCTCGGCCCTCATATTGTCTCTCTCAGCACCCATTAGCCTAGCATCATCCCCTCTGATAGCCAATTCTACCAAATTAGTATCATCACCTCCTATGGCCTCCTCCATCTCCTCATAACTACTGGAAGAGCTAGTGCTACTACTAGTGCTCCCACTAGTTCTCCCTATCTCCTACGAACTACTACCTTTCATGTCGATGTAAGCCTCCGACTCTCTCACATCCTTTATCTCTTCCATAGGTGCACTACTAGGAGGAATAAATGGGGCATGTTCAATACTAACTCCTTTTCCACCTCTATCATCTCCATCTCCATCTCTATCCCCTTGTCCTCTATCTCTCCCTCTTTCTCTCCCTCATCCTCATCGTCCATCTCTCCCTCCTCCTTTTCTTCCATCTCTCCCTCCTCCTCATCCCCAATATCTCCCCTTGTCTCTTCGCCTCCTCCTCCTCCATCCCTCCCTCCTCCTCTCCCTCCTCAAACACCCCGTCTGACTCTCCCATCTTTCCTCCCCTGTCTCTGTGTAGGCTATCTAGCTCGCTGGTGCTTATCTATCAAAATTGGCACACCCATATCCATATATAAAATAGGTCTATGTGCACCCTGTTGGTTTTTTTTCCTATTTTGAAGTTTGCCCTAAATTTTTTGAGAATACCTGCTCCTATACCCTGAAATTTGAGTTCATAGTTGAAAATGGTAATATCCTTCTGCAAATAAGTTTGTTGACCTCAAAATCCTTTTGAAAAGACCAGAAACCCTAAGCCTTTGGGTCATTTTCATTCGAAATATGAAAAAGCCCTAATTTCCAAGTTAGGGTTATGTTTTAACGTTACCATTTTCGAGCATAGGTTATGAAATAAATCATGTGCTTTTTAGATAGGTCGACAAGTCTTTGAATGTTGAAAGAATATTCCATTTGGTCTAGAGACTCAGCGGAATGCTCTTGTCGCGTTATCTCCAAGAGAAAAGGAATATGCCACTTTGGTTAAGAGATTGAGTGGCAACCGTCCATCAGATGAAAGATCTAATGGTGGTCAGAAAGTCTCACAATAAGCCTTGTAGTTAGTAAATTATTTGGAAACTTTGATATATTGTGGTCGCGATGTCTCCAGATCAAATTAGAGTTAAGCGGTGAGTTTTAAAGATTACATTGTCGCTGAGTCTCGGGATAAAAGTGAGTTAAGGTAAAGGATTCAGAGACTTGGAGATAACCATAAACAAAGAAAAGATATATGGTTGTTGCATAGTGGCTGATCATTTTTGACAAGTCGACATTCATTTAGCGATTAAGAGACAAGCAGTAATAAAGAGACACGTGTTCCAAAATATAAGTGATTAAAACATGCAGTCGCGTAGTCTCAGAATGTGAAGTTTGACATCTAGCTGCTAAGATAATATTATATTCTTGTCGCTAGGTCTCCAAGTAAGTTAGGGTTTCTATGAAGGTTTCAGAGACTAAGCGGAGCCGTTGGATGATATCAGATGAGAAATCAATGGTAGTCGTCAAGTCTCTAGGTGAAAAGGATAAAGGTAATTTCTTTAAGCGACTTAGAGACAAAAGGAAATAAATGTAACATTGAACTATAGTCGCCAAGTCTCCAGTATAAAATAGTTAAGTGATAATTATTTAGTGATTAAGCAACATAAGCTTAAGTTATGAAGTCTCATAAAGGATTAATATGATTAAGAGACTTAGCAATAAGTGTCCGATTACAGGGAGATCTACGGTGGACGAGATGTCGCATGATAAACTCAGAGTTAGGATTTTCTTTCAGCGACTTGGATTTCTTCAGTCGCATGATCGCCATAAGCTAACTAAGGTTAAACTAAAGTAAAGGAACACATGTTGTTGCCAGGTCTCTAAAAGAATTAAGAGTTAAAAGAAATGTTAAGTGATATAGAGCTAAAGCACAGTTGCTAGGTCGCCAGATAAGGAAAATGACGAATACATTGAGGAAAAGTTAAAATTGATGCTCACATGTTACGGTTGAAAAGTCACCGGCCAATAGGAAGGCAGAACAGTAATGACAAGGTGGAAAAGTTGATGAAAAGAGCCAATCGCGTCATTTTTTAACCTTTGATCGATTTTAATAAGAATTTTCATGAATTTGTCATTTCATTCAAATTAGATTGCCTGTCATGATCAAAGGCTACGGCTAGAATTTGTAATAATGGCACAGTATGTGAAATTGAAGTTAGAAATGATGGATTTTCCAATAATGATTTGCGTACTTTGATAATTTTTCCATAAATAGACGGTATCATGTTCATTATCACTTGCCTTGCATTCGGATTTTCAGAAGCGGAGAATTTGTTAAGTTTGTTGTGTCTGAGAAAAGTGAGAATTGTTGCCTTTCTAAAGAGTGAATTGAGCTAAGTTTTTATAGAATCCAAAGTAATTGGTGTGATTTTTAGTGCTCTCAAATTATTTCAATACATTTCACCTCAGAGTAAGGGTTTCCTGTGATAGATTTGTTTCAATTTCGGTGCCAAAAATTGAGAACAGAACAGAACAAAACAGGATGAGTCAAGCATTGAGTATGGCTTCAACAAGTGGAAGAAATGATCATGTAGATGATAATGCCAAGGGAAAGAGGAACTATTTAGATGATTTCCTAAAGTTATTGCCAGGTTCTACACAAAATAAGAAAGCAAATACTGATATCATGGTCGATGAGTTGGTCAACATCAGAGATGCGAAGACACCAGGAACATAAGGTTATTCTCTGTTTAATTACTTTTATAAAAATTATGATGGAGTTGTGCCTATTTTGAATCCTTGGACATGTGGACTGGCTAGGTTATTAGTTCCTGATGTATTTGTAGATGTTGATTTTATTTTAGCCCTAGCAAACAATTATGATGAGCTTAGTAAAACAATTAAGAAAAGAGATGGGATTGTGTTACTTGCTTTGAATAGAAATTCATTTATGCAAGCATATAACCTTTATTATCAAACGTCAACTGAAATCAACCTCAAAAAACAAGAGGAGAGGTATGAAAGGCAGTCTAAGGTTGTCATAAATATGATAAAGAAACACATGCCAAAGGAGACAAGGAATTATATTGCCCCTATAGCAGGTTTGTCTCCTTATTGTTATAAAGATTTAAACCACTACATGAAATATATTTCCTATGCATTGTGTAGAGTGCTAGGGAGGGATAGAGGTGTAGAGAGGATAAATGCAGGTATTTTGATGATGGTTATAGATATACAGGATGTGTATACAAGCACTAGTTATTATTATATCAAGTATATTATTGATAGGATGCATGAGGGTTTTGTTGCTATTAAGAAGAGGGACAAAGAGCCCAAGTTTTTGTATTATTTATTTTGATGCATTTATTGCTTTATTTAAATTATCCCATAATGGATATACAGAATCTGAATCCCCAAAGGTTCCATTTCAATCAGCCCAACCTTATTCAATTCTGGATCAGAGTGTGGAACTACACCGCTAAAGATTGTGATTTCTGTGGATTTGATAATTGAATTGTATACCCTATAATGCAAAGCATAGGAGTGAATAAGACTAGGTTACCAGCAAAAGTATTGCAGCTTTTGAGGCCATGTGAGTATGTTGATAAGTGGCCTGGTGATCATAATTGGGGAGATTTCTACTTGGGAAACAACTTTACGATGGTAAGAGTATATGGATGTTCACATCGTCCTCACATTCTCCCATATCATGTTCCAACTAGGATAGCTGCAATGGAATTTATCTGGCAGCTAATGTTGACGGATCAGGAACACTTGGCACCACATAGAAAGGGGACATTTACCCCTAGACAGTTCAAAGTGTATCAGTTTATAACTGGCAAGAAGGCCAAGGTAAAAGTACAAACCTGTGTCACACTTTTACAAAGGAAGAGGACCACGACATGCAAAACTGTTAAACTTTAATGACATAAAAGTGGCATTTGTGTTTAGAATTTAAAAATGATGTAAACTAATGAAATGTGTAAAATTGGATGTAGTTTATGCCTATAATTTTTTTTTATTTTTTTGAATAATTATTAACCTAGTTTTTTAATTTTTGAAGTCCATTTTTTAATTACGCAAAAAATGCTGAAAATGTAGGGTCTAATTAACTCCCTCCAACTAAATATATGCAAATAATATTTTTTTCCTCTGATTTCAGAATATGTTTTAGATGACATGTATAGCTAGTGCATAAAAAAAGAAAGATTGGTTTTCGGTATATATTTTGTCTGTTATAACTATTCAAAGTCGGAGTTACCCGAAATTAACAGTTTTTTTCTCCCTCCACATTTGCCCTAGCAAATCTAAACCAAATACAAAAAAAATTACATATTCTTGAAAAGGACTCTCTCCTCTAGTGTTACATATAAGTTGTAAAATTTTTTGACATGATTTGCTATTTTTTTTATTTTTTTGAACGAGCATGTTCTTCAATGTTAAAATACCTACCTGGAGTTTTTTCAAATTATAATATATTATATGTAATCAAAACATAATAAAAATTATATTACCATAAACTAGACTCCGAGCTCTACAAAAGGGTATATTTAGATTTTTAAAATGGTTGATTTTTTATGAAGATATCAGTTGTCTAAGTGAGAAGTTCTATAATTTTAAAATTTTTGCCTATTTGGCTGCCACATAGGATGCCACACAGACAGTTTTGGCCGGAACTGGTTCGGTCGAACCAGTTCCAGCCGAACCCCCCAATATAAATATGTGCCAATTCTTCATCGATAGAACATAGTTGGTTTATATTTACTCATTATTTTTCGGCCGAAACTGGTCCGGCCGAACTGGTTTCGGCCGAAACACATTTGCCACATCGATGCCACATGGCACCACATTTGTGCCACATATGTACGGCCGAAAATATTTCAGCCAAAACTATTTCATCCGAAACTACGAGAATGGTCCTCAAGTGCGACACAGCTTCGTACTTTTACACGCCATAGATCCAATAAATAATTGGATGAGTCATTATAAGATGAGTGAAGCCTTGTGCAGATACAATGATATTGAAGGATTCATTGAGGGAGCTAAGAAGCTTCTAACCCCTACCATACCATATAACTATGTACATGAAGAGGGTATGGAGGAGGGTGCTATCAGAAATATTTTTGAAGAAGAAGAAGTGATGAGAAGAGAAGATAAGAACCAAGAAATTACGGACTTGGAAAGGCAGGTCAAGAGAAAAGGGATGAGTTTTGGAGGGTTCTACCCTAATTTTCCTTATCTCAAGAGGATAGAGGCAATGATTACAAATCACACACTTCTGTGTAATCAGATGGAAGAAGCACTAGTGGTACCTGAAAAGGGCCATAGAGAAAATTCAAAGTCAGAGTATGACGATGATAGTGATCAAGGTTGTCCTTCTCCTAGAGCTCACCCAGATTACCAAGCTTTACCATTAAAGATTGCAACAGAAGGACAGGAGTATATTGTTGACCTAACATAGGTCCCAGAGCATGAGACTATTAATGAGCCTACTTTCAAAAGGCCAAAGCTTGATATTGGTGAATCTTCACATACTTTAACCTATGTAAGAAAGGAAAAAAAATGGATAGAGTGAGTGCCCTTATTCCTGGTAATAGACCTTATGATCACCAGTTGAGGAAAGAGATTAGAAAAGGAAAGAAACTACAATAGGAGGTTGAAGAAGAAATTGAATTACCTCTCCTAACTGGTATTGATGAAA
>MU227873.1:2020630-2054573 GCA_018584345.1 Thuja plicata | reverse complement strand
AGATTCTCATATAAGGACAAATTTGATTAAATTACTGAGAAAATATAAGCATGTTTTTGCATGGTCATATGAGGACTTAAAAGCTTATAGGGAAGACCTTTTCCAACATGAGATCCCACTGAAATCAGAGGTAAAACCATTTAGGCAAAAACATAGGCCTATCAATCCTTTAATGGCTCCTAAGATGCAACAAGAGTTGATGAAGTTAAAGGATGCTGGGATTATCCAGCCTATCAGACACTCAACATGGGTCTCAAACTTGGTGCCAGTGAGAAAAAAGAATGGTGACATCAGACTATGTGTGGATTTTATAAATTTAAATATTGCTTCATTAAAAGATAATTATTCCTTACCTAATATGGAGGCAATGTTACACAAAGTGTCTAGTTGTGAGCTGTTGTTAATGATGGATGGTTTCTCAGGATATAACCAGGTTTTAGTTAAAGAATTAGAATAGTACAAGACTGCATTTACCACTCCTTAGGGAACCTATATTTATATCAGAATGCCATTTGGACTGATAAATGCAGGAGAAACTTTTCAGAGGGCTATGGATGTTGCTTTTAAAGAATTTATTGACTTGTTCATGGTCATATATCAGGATGATCTAATTGCATATTCTAAGAAAGATGAAGATCATTGTGAACGCTTGAATAAAAAATTTAATAAGGCTTTAGAATATGGTGTTTCATTGAATCCTAATAAATGTCATTTTGCAGTACATGAAGGAAAGTTGTTGGGACACATAGTGTCTAAGGATGGGCTAAGAATAGACCCTGAAAGAGTAGAAGAAATCCAGAAGGTCATTTCTCCAAAGAACCTGAAAGGAGTACAATCTTTCTTAGGAAAGATTAATTTTGTCAGAAGGTTTATAGCAAAATTTGTAGAAATTGTCAAACCTATCATAAAGTTGCTAAAGAAAGATGTAAAATTTAATTGGAATGGAGAAGCTCAAATGACATTTGAGAAAATAAAGAAGGCAGTACAAGAGGCTCCTGTTTTAAAATCACCTGATTATAGTAAGCCCTTTTCTTTGTTTTCATTTGCATCTTATCATACAATTGTTGTTGTGTTACTACAAAAAGATGAACAAGGGTTTGAGCATCCAATTGCCTTTTATAGTAAATCTCTTCAAGCTGCAGAGTTAAATTATGAGATGATGGAAAAGCAGGCATATGCTTTAGTAAAAGCTGTAAAATCTTTTAGACCATATTTGGTCTGTGCTAAAGTACAAGCATATGTCCCACATTCAGCAGTAAAGGATATTCTTATTCAGTCAGAAGTCACTGGTAAGAGGTGTAAGTGGATAAATAGATTACAAGAATTCAATCTTAAAATCCACATTACAAAGTTAGTAAGGGGTCAGGGTTTGTCTAAACTCATGACAGAGGATAACTTGGATTTAGTTCAAGTAAATGATGTAGAGACACAGGATTAGACAGTCACAAGTATAGAAAGACAACCATTTTATACTGATATTGTTTTTTTCTTGAAAAATGCCAAGTGTCTTGATAATATGACAGAAAATCAAAAGAGGAGTTTCAAGTTGCAAGCTTAGAAGTACACCTTAATTCAAGGAGACCTATATTGGAAGGATAAAAATGGTGTGTTACTGTTATGTTTGGATAAAAATCAAGCTGAAAAAATATTGAATGAAATGCATGTTGGGATATGTGGTGGGCATTTTTTTGCAAAAACTACTGCTCATAAGATTTTAAGGGCAGGGTATTATTGGCCCAATGTTTTTAAATATACCTATGCATTTGTCCAGAAGTGTGAGCCTTGCCAAAGGTTTTCAAACAAGTTAAAGTTCTTAGGTGCCCTACTGTTAAATCCTTTAAGTGCTGAGGCACCTTTTTCCATTTGGGGTATTGACTTTATTGGGGAATTTTCAGAAAATTCTAGTGGAGGACACAGTTGGATATTAGTGGCTACTAATTATTTTACTAAATGGATAGAAGCTATCCCCACTAAAAAAGAAACAAGTAAGATAGTTACAGAGTTTTTATTGGAAACTATTTTAACTAGATTTGGTGTCCCAGCCAAATTGGTCATGTATAATGCCATGTGTTTCAGATCTGATGAGATCAAAGACTTTTGCAATGAATATGCGATTATAATGTCATATTCATCCCCATATCATCCCCAGGAAAATGGCCAGGCAGAATCTAGTAACAAAAGTATTCTAAATTTTTTAAAGAAAACCTTGGAAAAGAATAAGAGAGCCTGGCATACAAGGTTGAGATTAGCCTTGTGGGATGATAGAATAACAATTAAGAAGGCTATTGGTAGATCACCATTTGAGCTAGTATATGGTTTGTAGGCTAGGATGCCTGTAAATAATCTGTTACCTATATACAAGTTTATACAAGAGGAAGAATTAGAAGTCTCAGATCCAATGAAAGATAGAATATTATAGTTAACTGAGCTTGATGAGATCAGAAGACAAGGACAGAAAGAAAACATAAAGTTGCAACAAAAAAAGAAGTATCTATTTGATAAAAGAGCAAGTTGTAGAAAGTTTGTATATGGTGACTTAGTGCTCCAATGGAATGTAAGATTAGAAGACAAAGGTAAGCATAAAAAGTTTGAATCTTTGTGGCTGGGGCCTTTTATTATTTCTAAAAGCTTTGGGAAAGATTCCTATATTCTGAAGAACATGGATGATGAAGAATATGACTTGCTAGTGCATGGGCAATTTTTGAAACCTTTCTGTATTTGAAAACAAAGTTTTATGCACCAGTAAATTTGTACCATATTGTATAGGGGTAGGTTTTCTTTTATGTTGTGTGTTTCCTTTTGAGCTATAGTTTAGTCTTCACTGAATAAGAGGGCTACAACCAGAGATTCTATGATTCTTTTCCATAAACTTGTGTTTAGCCATCCATAGATAGAGCCACTGTTGGTTGTTTTTACTATTTTGAAGTTTGCCTTGAAAATTTTGAGAATGCCTGCCTTTCCTGTACCCTGAAAGTTGAGTTCATAGTTGAAAATGGTAATATCCTACTGCAAATAATTTTGTTGACCTCAAAATCCTTTTGAAAAGACTAGAAACCCTAAGCCTTTGGGTCATTTTCATTTGAAATATGAAAAAGCCCTAATTTCCAAGTTAGGGTTATGTTTTAACATTACCTTTTTCGAGCATAGGTTATGAAATAAATCATATATTTTTTAGACAGGTCTCCAAGTCTCTGAATGTTGAAAGAATATTCCATTTGGTCTAGAGACTCAGTGGAATGCTCTTGTTGCGTTATCTCCAAGAGAAAAGGAATATGCCACTTTGGTTAAGAGATTGAACGACAACTGTCCATCAGATGAAAGATCTAAGGGTGGTAAAAAAGTCTCACAATAAGCCTTGCAGTTAGTAAATTATTTGGTGACTTTGATATACTTTGGTCACAGTGTCTCCAGATCAAATCAGAGTTAAGCGGTGAGTTTTAAAGATTACATTGTCGCTGAGTCTCATGATAAAAGTGAGTTAAGGTAAAGGATTCAGAGACTTGGAGATAACCGTAAGCGAAGAAACGATATACGGTTTCGCGTAGTCGTTGATCAGTTTTGACAAGTCAACATTCATTCAATGATTAAGAGACAAGAAGTAATATAGAGACACGTGTTCCAAAATATAAGTGATTAAAATATGCAATTGTGTAGTCTCAGAATGTGAAGTTTGACATTCGGCGACTAAGAGACTAAAGAGAATATTATATTCTTGTCGCCAGGTCTCCAAGTAAGTTAGGGTTTCTATGAAGGTTTCAGAGACTAAGTGGAGCTGTTGGATGATATCAAATGATAAATCAATGGTAGTCATCAAGTCTCCAGGTGAAAAGGATAAAGGTAATTTCTTTAAGCGACTTAGAGGCAGAAGGAAATAAATGTAACATTGAACTATAGTCGCCAAGTCTCCAGTATAAAATAGTTAAGTGATAATTATTTAGCGATTAAGCAACATAAGCTTAAGTCGTGAAGTCTCATAAAGGATTAATATGATTAAGAGACTTAGCTATAAGCGTTTGATTACAAGGAGATCTATGGTGGACGGGATGTCGTATGATAAACTCAGAGTTAGGATTTTCTTTCAGCGACTTGGATTTCTTTAGTCGCGTGATTGCCAGAAGCTGACTAAGGTTAAACTAAAGTAAAGGAACACATGTTTTCACTAGGTCTCTAAAATAATTCAGAGTTAAAAGAAATGTTAAGCGACATAGAGCTAAAGCAGAGTTGCTAGGTCACCAGATAAGGAAAATGACAAATACATTGAGGAAAAGTTATAATTTATGCTGACATGTTATGGTTGAAAATTAACCGGCCAATAGGAAGGCAAAATAGTAATGACAAGGTGGAAACGTTGATGAAAAGAGCCAATCACATCATTTTTTAACCTTTGATCAATTTTAATAAGAATTTTCATGAATTTGTCATTTCATTCGAATTAGATTGCTTGTCATGACCAAAGGCTATGGCTAGAATTTGTATTAATGGCACAGTATGTGAAATTAAAGGCAAAAATGATGGATTTTCCAATAATGAGCTACATACTTTGAGCATTTTTCCATAAATAGATGGTATCGTGTTCATTATCACTTGCCTTGCATTTAGATTTTTAGAAGCAAAGAATTTGTTGAATTTGTTGTGTCTAAGAAAAGTGAGAATTGTTGCCTTTCTAAAGAGTGAGTTGAGCTAAGTTTTTATAGAATTCAAAGTAATTGGTGTGATTTTTAGTGCTCTCAAATTATTTCAATACATTTTAGTTTAGAGTAAGGGTTTCCTGTGATAGATTTGTTTCAATTTCGGTGCAAGAAATTGAGAACAGAATACGATGAGTAAAGCATTGAGTATGGCTTCAACAAGTGGAAGAAATGACGATGTAGATGATGATGCCAAGGGAAAGATGAACTATTCAGATGAGTTCCTAAAGTTATTGCCAGGTTCTACACAAAATAAGAAAGCAAATGCTGATATCTTGGTTGATGAGTTTGTCAACATTAGAGATGGGAAGACACCAGGAATATCAGGTTATTCTCTATTCAATTACTTTTATAAAAATTATGATGGAGCTATGCCTATTTCAAATCCTTGGACATGTGGACTGGCTAGGTTATTAGTTCCTGATGTGTTTGTAGATGCTGATTTTATTTTAGCCCTAGAAAACAATTATGATGAGCTTATTAAAACAATTAAGAAAAGAGATGGGGTTGTGTTACTTTCTTTGAATAGAAATTCATTTATGCAAGCATTTAACCTTTATTATCAAACTTCAACTGAAATCAACCTCAAAAAACAAGAGGAGAAGTATGAAAGGCAGTCTGAGGTTGTCAGAAATATGATAAAGAAACACATGCCAAAGGAGACAAGGAATTATATTGCCCCTATAGCAGGTTTGGCTCCTTATTGTTATAAAGAATTAAACCACTACAAAAAATATATTACCTATGCATTGTGTAGAGTGATAGGGAGGGATGGAGGTGTAGAGAGGATAAATGCAAGTGTTTTGATGATGGTTTTAGATATACAGGATGTGTATACAAGCACTAGTTATGATTATATACAGTATATTATTGATAGGATGCATGAGGGTTTTGTTGCTATTAAGAAGAGGGACAAAGAGCCCAAGTTTTTGCATTATTCTATTTTGATGCATTTATTACTTTATTTAAATTGTCCCATAATGGATATACATAATTTGAATCCCCAAAGGTTCCATTTCAATTAACCCAACCTCATTCAATTCTGGATCAGAGTGTGGAACTACACCGCTAAAGATTGTGATTTCTGTGGATTTGAGAATTGGATTGTATACCCTATAATGCAAAGCCTAGGAGTGAATAACATGAGGTTGCCTACAACAGTATTGTAGCTTTTGAGGCCATGTGAGTATGTTGATAAGTGGCATGGTGATCATAATTGGGGAGATTTCTACCTGGGAAACAACTTTACGATGATAAGAGTATATGGATGTTCACATCCTCCTCACATTCTCCCATATCATGTTCCAACTAGGATAACTACAATAAAATTTATCTGGCACCTAATGTTGATAGATCAGGAACACTTGGCACCACATAGAAAGGGGACATTTACCCCTAGATAGTTCAAAGTGTATCAATTTATAATTGGCAAGAAGGCCATAGATCCAATAAATAATTGGATGAGTCATTACAAGATGAGTGTAGCCTTGTGCAGATACAATGATATTGAAGGATTCATTGAGGGAGCCAAGAAGCTTCTAATCCCTACCATGCTATATAACTATGTACATGAAGAGGGTATGGAGGAGGATGCTATCAGAAATATTTTTGAAGAAGAAGAAGTGATGAGAAGAGAAGATAAGATCCAAGAAATTATGGACTTGGAAAGGCAGGTCAGGAGAAAAGTGATGAGTTTTGGAGGGTTCTACCCTAATTTGCCTTATCTCAAGAGGATAGAGGCGATGATTGAAAATCACACACTTCTGTGTAATCAGCTGGAAGAAGCACTAGTGGTACCTGAAAAGGGCCATAGAGAAAATTTAGAGTGAGAGTATGATAAATGATAGTGATCAAGACTGTCCTACTCCTAGAGCTCACCCAGATTACCAAGGTGTACCATTAAAGATTGCAGCAGAAGGACAAGAGTATATTGTTGACCTAACATAGGTCCCAGAGCATGAGACTATTGATGAGCCTTCTTTCAAAAGGCCAAAGCTTGATATTGGTGAATCTTCACATACTTTAACCTATGTAAGAAAGGAAAAGAAAAAGGATAGAGTGAGTGCCCTTATTCCTAGTAATAGACCTTATGATCACCAGTTGAGAAAAGAGATTAGAAAAGGAAAGAAACTACAACAGGAGGTTGAAGAAGAAATTGAATTACCTCTCCTAACTGGTATTGATGAAAGAATTATCCATCAACAAAAGTTCCTTGATGATGACAATTTCATCAAAACTCAGGAGTTCAAAGATTTCCTTAGGTGGAATAAACAGAGACAAGTGAGTGAACAACTGAGATTGGAGGGAGGAGAACCAGTCACTAATGAGGCCCTCCTAGCCATACAAAACTATGATCCTGAGTCTTAAGAAATAACTCCTGAGGGGGCCAGGAAGTTGGTTAATGAAAGTGGTGTGTTACTTGCCGAGGGTTGGGATCTAGCATCAACCTTCATAATAGATCAAATATGAAGGCAGCGAGACTTGAAATTGACATCTGAAGTACAAGTTGGAAAAATGATCAAAGGATTTGGATATGATCCAAAATCTCAAGCAGTAATGTGGAGCCTAGCTGCTAAAGATCAGAAACTAGCTCTGTTAAGCATTGAGGAGAGCATGGTAGGAAATCAGATGGTATGGTCAGTCAACAATACAAATGACATGGAGATTTCTCAGATTTTGACTTATTGGGCACATCTGAATGAGGATAAAACAAAGCATTTATCCCAGAAATGTGATATTTTGATAAGTGAGGCTAGTTCCATAGCCAAAGATAGGGAGATGTGCTACATTAAAATACATGCTTTAGAAAATTCAATTGAGGATTTGACTAGGCAATTATTGGAAAAGCCTGAAGTTATCCCTGCCACACCCAGAGACAGTGCAAATGCAGAAGTCCAGACAGAGGAAACAAGGAATAATGTAGAAATAAGGGAAGGGATAAGTAAGTGTAATGAGAGGGTCTATGGACCATTAATAAATATTTTCCAACATAGGATAGTTATCCTGAAAGATAAAATGGAAATGGTACTAGTTGCATATAATAAATTACCTATTTTACATGTTGAGGCAACTTGTTACCTTAATATTTTGAATCCTTATTTTTCAACTTGGTCAAATAGGACACAACTTTTTGAAAGGTTGGCCTCTTTACAGCCACATAGGCAAGATTTGCCAGAGATAGTGACCGAGGTTGGTGAAGAGATAGCCAAAATAAATGCCACTTTACCTTTCTTCAAAGGTAAGTTAAATCAAATTGATGCAAGATTGAGCCTATTTGGAGCAGATTTCAGTAGATTCATTCCTCCAATCAAGGGAGAAGACAATCAGATCAAGGCTTGGGCGGCTTGGAGGGAAGATTTTGACAGCAAGTTGCCTAGTGAAGAGGCATTTATTGCAAATGGATATTTATATATGGAATGCTACAATAAAATCCTGGATGAAGCATTCAAGGCTGAGACTGACATGAATAAATTTGTGACAGATGTTAAAGGAATTATAGATGCCAAGTGGGACAGGAAGAAAGCACAATTGCAAGATATTCAAAGTTTTAGTTGGCCTGGAGAGAGTGATGTGGCAGCATGGGATATAATGAAAAAGCCTAAGAAGAAGAAGCCTACCACAATTGACCTCGACATAATTGATGAGGAATAATTGAATTTCAGAGCACCTTGTATAGATTTTTTGTAAGATAAGTAGGTTAGTCATCACCAAAATCAAATCATAGACTATCCTCAGCATACACAACCAAAGATGTCGAAGGTCACATGAAGATAAAAGAGAAAATTGGATTTCATCCTCTGTTTTGTCTTTCCACCGCTTGGTTTATCTTGTCTTTTGTTTTATCTGTATTTAGGGTTAGGTATCTAAAACCATCCGAAGCTTGTTGCATCCTTTCCTTAAGGATTCCAAGATGGTTTATATATATATATAGATCAATTTTGTAACTTAAGAAGGCGGTGAAATATAATTGTAAGCCATACTAAAGATTTGTGTCTGAGTGTTTTGAGCTTTTGGTCTCTATATGTATGAAACAGAAATATAAATAAAATACAGTGCAACTTCTCTTATATATTGTTGTTGTCTCTTTACTTATTGTGTATGTTCTTTTATGTTGAATCTATAAGGTATTTTAAGCATATTAGTTACAAGGTAGCTATCTAATTTCTTGCAAGTTTCTTTCAAGGGAGGAACTAAATTTTGTGAGTAGTTTCAGGAAGCATAACAAGATCTAAGGATTTGATATAGCAGTGTTGAAGTGACAGGGTAATTTGTAAGGCACTTTTCTCAGGTTGCATATAGATTGTAAGGCACTCTATAGTATCTTTATTTACTTTTTCTGTGGATTTTGCATCTTTTGACTCTATAGCCCAAGGATAGGCACTGGTCTAGAATCTGTCAAGTGGTTCATCATCATCCAAGTAATTCAAAATATACAAATCTTTTACATTTACAGTCAAACACATATAAGTTTAAGTAATTGTATAAAGATATACAATTCATTTTACTAATCCCTTTGAGAGAGGATTAAAATAGGTTACCCTTCCTAAGTTCTGAGAACTAAAAAAGAAGAAGGATGAACATCCTTAAAGCACTACTATTTGTTGTTATCATTTCAATCATTTTCATGGTTAAGCTCTGTGTCAAGTTGTTTTCAGTCTTATGGAGAGTAATTTACAAGATAATACAGTAAACAAGCAGCAAATCAGTATCCACATTTACTAATATTGTGAGACAATAATTATATATAGGTAATACCTGCCTGGGTGTTGTGGAACCTAAAAAGAAGGAGGTGATAATAAGTTTCCCCCAAATATTATCATAAATCCTCATCAATTAGAGTTTGCTCTTGCTTGGATCATTAGTTTCAAATATTGGGAGTCATAGAGTTAATCAAGTATTCAAGCACTTTTTGGAAGTTCAACAAGAAAAAACCCTGACACACCCCACCAAACATCAAACTCAGAAGTAGTCCCAACATCCCCAATATTTTATCTCCACTACCATCTCAATAGTTCCAATGTGGTAAACTGTGCCACTATGGTCTGTATGGGAAGACAAGTCCCCAACCTTTGACATCCATTGCACACCTGAAAAACTATGTTGACCTTATTGGTACTCCCTATCACTCACAAAAATTTCTCAATACCCTGTCCGGTAACGATATCTTAGTGATGTATGAATAATGGGTAGATACCCAACTAGATACCTCTCATGTAGGCAATATTGCAAGTGCTCATCCACTCCATCCCAAACTAGGCATCCAATGTATGGTCTCCATCTAAATTCCCTCAGAGTATCTAGTAAGTGTCTCTAGTACGTAGTGTGTCCCACCTGTCTGTGAAAAAAATCCTCGTAGTAATATACGTAGGATTTTCCTTGCTGTATTGTAGGTCTTTTGAAAATTGGATGAAAAACATCAATGTGCTCAAAGGACTACACCTGTAAAAGTGTGACTCTGCATCCTAAGCTCTCTGACCCATGGTAGAATATATCATGCAGCTAATGATACAACATAGCTAACAAACAAGGTCCCCAAGCATAGACTATAACCCTCTATCACATCTCACTAACAATCTCCCCCACCCCACATGAAATCCATGTCCTCTCCTATCTAGAACCAATACCAGCAACCACTGCACACAATAATGAAAAGTACAGATCATATCCCACCATATCTCTCCGCCACCTAATCTCATATCTAGAAATACATAACTCATCCACATGGAAATAAAATAAATCACACAAAGCATATGTCCTTTTCGAGAATGAGTATGTAACCCTCTCACCATTTATAAGAATCCTTAGAATCATATACACATCCTACAATGTCACTATGCACTCCGCAGTAGGTAAGTGGAAGGAAGAAGTCTCTCAGTGCCATCACTCACACAAGGTGGTAATGAGGCCCCTATTAGTCCTAATCTCAGGCATCATGGTAATATGCAGGAGTTTGAGACTATCAAGGTGCTCACGCTCCTTGTTAGTCAATCTATGTCTATAAGCAAGCTGGTCCGAGTGACTCTCTCACATCACGAGAACATAATCCCTAATCTACACATGCAATAAAAGCCGCAATTAGTCCATGCATTCAAATAGGTCTACCATACATCTATGCTATGTAAAACATACGCATGCAGACTTAAAATTCATTTCATTTCACAAAAAAATCAAAAAAGAGTAAAAAATACATTCATATAATCTAGAAAAGTCATTTTTCCATCTAACCAGTCAAGTGTGGCATTTTAAGCACCCAAGTGCAGTTCGGTTAAGTGTTTTTTCATTACAGGAAAGTGCAGCACTCTAAACACCTAAACGTGGTGAAATAACACATTAAGTGCGTCGTTCACCGTCCAAGTGTGAGCTAATTAAAAGACACCCTTAATTCACGTGCACCATTTTAAACCTATGAGTGTGTCGATACTGACACACAACTGCGACATTTTAGCCTGCTAATGTTTGACCTAGTCTAATAAATGGCATGAAAAAAAGGCAAAATAAATACACAAGAGGCAAAACTTACTAGAGGTGGGGTGTCACCTAGTCGTTGATAAGTCCTAACTCAATCGCTGGTGTGTATGTTATCCTTATAGCCCTCCATCGCACTCTAAATCACTCAGAAGTTTCTCCTTCCACACCTAAACCTCCAAAGCTCAATGTGCACAATAAATCGAAAATGACCCTCCAAACCCATTTTATACCCCTAACCCTCCTTGATGGACATGCAAACCTTGCATTCTTATTGATCACGATGTTTTTCACCTTCTGGACTCCATATCTTTCACATATGACCTTCATTTTCCATTCTGTAAATGGCATTGTGATCCTGGTCACAATGTCAACGAACTGAGCCCTCCATTCCATTTTTTGCTCACTTCCTTGAGGGGGAATCATAATAATTGGTTGTTGACGTTGTTTCACTGGGGCATATCGAGGCATATTTTTATCAACTATTCTTTGAAATAACACTTGAAAATGCATTATATCAAAAGGGGGAAAATGTTGCCACTTAAAAATGACTAATTTCTTTAACGTTATAAGTTTACTAACATTCCTCTATGATTATTAAATAATATTTATTATTTAATTAATTTGTGTCGTTCTACTATAATCTATACTCAAAATCATTCTCTCTCCTAACTGATCAATTAAATTAGTTATCTATTTAATATTTCTCCTCATCTACTCCATCTCCTCAATCAAAATCAATTAACTCTTTGATCTATTCCAACACATGTAATCGGTTGAGTTTAAACTCCCACTCACTCTAAGTTAAACTCTTCAACCTATCCTCTTAATAGATCCATCTATTTTATCACCATGCAATTAGTTGATTTCAACTCCCACTCACTCTGCGTTCAACTCCTCAATCACAGACAATCAACCCACCAATCATGGAATCTTGATTAGAATCCTGAAAATCTATATAACGAGATCTTATTTTTTATATTTGGTAATCACAATTTCTTTGAATTCTCATGCGGGCACATAGAGCACTCAATTTATGAGAACCCACATTGCATAGAGAAGGAGAACACCGAAGGAGGACTTTTGGTATGCATTTTTATGTGTGTTGATTGGTTTCGTTATTATTTGATGATTATGTATTCTATTATTTGTTTCATCTTTCTATATTGGGAATACTAATTTCTTAATATATCTCTTTGTGGTTAAGATTATTGATGTTACTGCATGCTTCTACAGGTACCTACATATCCCTGATTATACTTATATGTTGTCAAGGGTTTCAATCTATTGTTAAATATTACCCTATCCATAAAGAGTTACATTAATATAATGAAATATGCTTCTTCGTTCATGCATTATGCTTTCTTTTGTCATTATTATTTCAAATTCCTTCCATTTCTTTAAAATGTTTACTATTTGGTATATGTCATCAAGGGTTTCAATTTCTTATTAAATGATTATCCATATGCATAAAGGGTTACATTAAAATGATGAAATCTGGTACTTCCTTTGACCATTTGCATCAATTATGCCATTCAATCTATGCAAAGAAGTTTACTATTTTCTGTGAATATCATTTATTCTTAGGGTCTAAAACATAAATTGAGTTTACTGTTTTCTATGAAGTATATTTATTCATAGGGTCCAAATACATAAACTACAACCTCATTGATTTTATAACCTTATATCAATTGCATCTTATAATTCATGTCAAGATTTCAAACTACCCACATAAATTATAGTTACAACATCAATAATCCCTTAGTTAAAATGGTGCAATCTGTCACTTCGTATATGTATATGTATAAATAATTATGTATATGTAGACATAATTATGTATATGCATACACAATTATATATACATATACATAAATTTGTATATGTATTCACAAATTTCATTTTGTTGTTTAGTGATTATCCTTATGCATAAAGGGTTATATTAAAATGATGTAATATGCTTCTTCAATGTTCATACATGCATTTTGCTTTGTTTTGTCATCATTTTTCCAAATGACATTCAAAGATTATCTGTATGCATAATTATGTATATATGTATTGGAATGTACAATGATGGAATTAAACAATGATTGTCTCAATGCCTTCCATTTCATTAAATTATTTATTATTTGGTATATCCCATGGAGGGTTTCATTTTGTTGTTAAATTATTATCTTTATATAAAGGGTTACATTGAAATGGTTCAAATGGGTACATTGTAATTTTGAAATCGGGTTTTCTTATTAATCATATGCATACATAATTATCTATACATATACATAAATATGTATACATATACATTATTATGTATAAAAATACATAATTATGTATACAAATACATAATTATGTATACAAATACATAATTATATTTATGTATACATAATTTTGTATTAAGGGTCACATTAAAATGTCGTAGCCATGTGTGCACAATTACATATATGTTATTTTTAGCTCTGCAACTATTCCAGCTCTACTCTGCAACCTCAAGGTAACAGTGTGCCCATCAAGCATGCTTCCTTTCTTGTATGTACATGCTTCCTTTCTTGTATGTACAGTGATGAAATTAAACAATGATTGTCTCAATTCTTCCATTTCATTAATAATATTTATGGTATATGTCATGGAGGGTTTCATTTTGTTGTTAAATGATTATCCTTTTGCATAAAGGGTTACATTAAACTGGTGCAAACTTCTCTTTGGTATATGTATATGTATATGTATATGTATGTATAATTATGTATATGTATGCTTAATTATGTATATGCATGCATATATTTGTATATGTTCAAATAATCATATACATGGCATTGCGGGTTTTATTTTGTTGGTAAATGATTATCTCCATAGTATTAAGGGTTATATTAAAATGTTGCAGCCATGTTTGCACACTTATATATATGTATGTGTAAATATGTATATGTATAGCTCATTATGTATATGTTTACATCATTATATGTGCATTCATATTTATTGTTTTCATAATTGTTACTTTGTTTTAGGTGTTCTTAATGGATCATGCATTTGGTATTCAATGTTTTCCTTTCGAGGAGTCATTGGAAGACAAATGCTCCAGATTATTTAATGTGTGTGGTGAGGATCTCAAACAAGTTATTTTGTATCTTGTGAAACATAATGTTAGTGGCTCGCATCTACATGATGGGGTGATCTATGAACTAGTATTTTTTTCTCTCATTCAAGTTACAAGTCATCTTGAATGGGTGTTGGAGGTAGGTAAGCATGTGGTGATTTCCCACAATTGGGAAAAAGTTGCCGAGGGGATTTGAAAGATTGGTCCATACATTATCTCTGGAAGACTTGGCATAATTTTTTATTTGAGCAGAGAAGGTTGTCAAGATCTTATTGTGGACATATGGGAGCTCTTCACACATTCATTCACTCATGATGACTACACTTCTATTGTCGTCTTCAATACTAATTATGAATATTCTTTTACATAGGATAAATATGTTATGTTGGACTACTTCTATGGAGTTGCCCTTTTTATCACTAAACTAGACTATATCTAGAATTACTTAAAAGGAGATGTTCCTCTCTAGACTTATTGGGTCATATTTTTTGTAATATCCCCTCATATGTGGGGTTGCTCTATTTGAATTCAAAATTATCTTCTTTATTGTAATTGTGCAAACATGGCTACAACATTTTAATGTAACCTAAAATACATAATTATATACCTTTTTGCAGTCAATACAAGCAAAGAAATTTATTGTTTTCTATCAAGTTTATTTATTTTTGGGGTCTAAATACATAAAGTGTAGCCTAATACATTTTGTAACCATATATCAATTGCACCATATAATTCATGCATGCATAATTATATATATGTACATATGCATAATTTTTTATATGTATGGATGAATAATTATGTATATGTATATATACATAATTATATTGTAAATGTATGCATAATTATAAATGTAGCCATGCATATGTGTACACATGTATATTGTATACAAATCTACATAATCCCCAAATGTGTTCAAAGCATTGGTTTTTAGGGTTCCATAATGTTTGTACATGCGTCCAAGACAAGGCATTTACATGGTTGATGGTGGGGATAAAAGGGACATGGGGGAATTAGTGGCCACCCTTTCCTAATGCAAATGTGAAACATGTGAACGGAATCATACACTTAAACACTTGTAATTAGGTAGCTTTTAATTTTGAAATTAGCTTTTTTAAATTAAATATATGTATGTATATACATTCAATTGTGCACACACACACTCATATGTATGTACGCACGCACGCGCACGCATGTGTGTGTGTGTGTGTGAAGGTGTGTATGTGTGTATACATATATATCATAGGGCACTTGGATATGCAAGTATGAAATGACTAATTGTTTCTCACCAATATTCTAATTTGAAAATAAACTACCACAAAATAATGCATTCACTAAATCCACATTTAGATGAATTTACAATATGTAATAGAGAATTTGCAAGGGGATTTTCATTAAAATTTCAATTCTATTTTCAATGAGATAGTCGTTGTTGTGCATGCAATATTATAAGGATGATTTGTTGTGAGAACGTTACACTACCCCTAGTTGTTATATTTTTTTTGTAGGTATGGGATATGTAAGAGAGGTGAACCAGCTGCTTGGGTATCTGATGATTCAATGTAATTGTGTTTGTCAACACACCATTTTTTTTGGAAAATATGGTTATCTACGAATTAACATTTTTTTATTGATCGATTCAATAAAATTGGATATACGATTTTCAAATATGTTGATTATGTTTATGCATCACACCTTTCCTACAGGCTTCAAGGAACCTATTCGAGAAGACTACAACATAATAAATTTGCATCATAGGTAAAGTCTTTATGGCTTTACTTTGACAATGACCTAGTAGAGGCTCCTTTATGTTTGGAATTAACTTTAGTTTTTTTATTACTTTATTTAATTGCATGTTGAATTCAATTGTTTTAGGAATGCACTTGAAAAACTCAGGTTTCATTTCAGTTCAATTATTACTTTGTTGAGTTGCATTATATACACACACACACACACACACACACACACACACACACACACACACACACACACACACACACACACACATGTGCATACGTACGTACGTACATATGTATGTATGTGTTTGTATATATATTTGTAGATGTAAATTATAATGTTTGTTCTTATTTTGTATGTTTGTAAAAAAATTATGCATGCTTTTGATTGAGTTATCATATTTTTGAAATTTGTTTTATAAAACATGAAACATTTTCTATAGAGTTTTTAGTGTTGAATTATGTTGTGCCAAGGTTATTTGCATTAAGTTATCTTTGTGCAATACAACATTAGATATCATTTACAAATAGACAATGATACACAATAGATACTAATATATATGACAATAGTAGAAATCAATTAGAATTAGACAACAATAGACAACTACAAATCAGTTCAAAATATAACAACCACTACAACATGACATTTTATAATTAAATCAAATGGCATAAAATTTAATACCTTGTTGCTTTTGTTTCCCTTTTCTTTTTTATCCCTTTGCTTTTGTTTCAAGTTTTCCACAACCACCCAGAGGAACAATGGTGTTGCAAGGACCAAATGAATGACATATTTTCAAAGGTGGTTTAATGATTCTTGTGGGCCTTGCAGCACTATGTGCTAATCTAGGTTGTTCAATTGAGTTGTTAATGAAGTGTGAAACAAATGAAGGAGGAATATGTCATGGGAAGCACAGTGAACAATTATTTAATATTAATAAATTATGACACCAATTGTCCATCTGAAAACATAAATCTCAATTCATAATACAAGCTACATTATCAAAGTCTCCTTCACAAATAGACAAGGATAGAGAACAACTACAAATCTGGTTCAAATTATACCAACTGCAGCAACATATCATTTTTTGCTTATATCATATGGCACAAAATTACAATCCTGTAGTGAATGGTATATGTGAACTATACCAACAATGGAATTAACACATTTTATAATCATATCAGAGTTATATCTTTGATCAAATTGCATCTATATAATTAACAAAATAAAATTGTATCGCCCCATCGTGTGTGATCTGCTTTGCACGGTATATGGAAAAAATAACCTTCTTCTTTGATCAAAATAAAAACTGTACAACTCCTACTCAATTGTCCATGCTGATTTGAAAAGTACTAGGGGTCACAAGTTCATGGGCAGTAGAGTGCGTCCCACTTGTACCTACAATTTATTGGTTAGGAAGGGCCTCTAGGTAACTTTCTATATGAGAGAAATGCTTGCTTGGCATTTAAAGTGAGTTGGATGTTGGCAGGCGAAGTCCCAATTGGAAAGCCACTGACAAATTCATATAGTGGGGAGTATATGGTCATCATATTATCTACAATAGCTTGTCTTGACTCCTCTATCAAGTTCTTTTGTTTCTAGCTTTCTCTACTTGTTTTTATTCCTTTGCAGTTGCCTTGCGTTCTCATTCACCCTTTGCCTCCTCTTGTCCCTTCAACCTCTCTTTTTTTCTTCTTCTCCTCATTTTCTTGTAGTTTTCTTACATATTTTTCTTTCCTCAATGCTTCCCTTTGTATTTGGTTTGCTTCACATACCACCTTCCTCTCCATCATTTGTTGCTTATTACACCTTTGCAACTCCCCATTCCTCTTCCTTTCCGCCTCTTGGACATTGAACAATTGAATGTACTCATCATATGTCAAAATTTGGGACTTCCTACTGAGGTGAAGCACTCCTATCCAACCTCCCTGTGATGAAGGAGTCACCCGCTATACTGAAAGCCTCAAGAATTGGCTTGTTGATGCTGAGAATTGTTGCCCAACCTGTTGGGTGCACGACACATAGTCAGTTTCTTCATCACTTGTCTAATTTTCATCTTCATAATATGTACCATTCTCATAATCCCAATCCCTTACATTGGTGAAGAAATGGATTATATCCGTAGGATCAATATTAGGAGGGGTTGGCATGGAAAGGGTGATCTCTTCTCTCCTGAAATTTGTCCTCAGTCCAAAATTGATGGCGTCTTCTACAACCCACTCTGGTTAGACATCGCGTTGGAAGACTGATAACCACTAATGTGTTTTCCACACCTTCATTGGATGTTTCTTGCACAATAAGGATGTATAATTCATTGGTCTACGGTGGATCAGTGACACCTTCAGCTGATGTGGTTTCCATACCTTCAATTGAACCCTTTGCATTGTCTTTATTGGGTGGGTAAGTTTGCATAATTATATTAATTTCTTCTTTAGTGTACCCTGCCAAACACATGAAGGCCTCTGTTGCAATGTGTTTTGGTGTAGTCTTCAATGTAACTATATCATCCTCTATTCTAGTGGTTTGCACTTCTTCTTAAATATCAAATGCCTCACTTGGCCTCATATCCTTGTCTAGTGCAGACCTATTTAGTGGCCAAATTCTATTCCTACAGAACCCACTCACAATGTTCCATGGTGTTATTTCTTGATTGAATGCCTTACTTGCAAGAGTTGCTAACTCTTCTCGGCCAATTTCAATGTGGGGGTTAATTGACATCCATGTAGTTCTTTGTTGTTCAAGAAGTAATTATTGAAAGGAGAGAAATCACTGACATCCAATGGTTTAGCCTATGGGTGGTATGAGAAAGCAATGTTAGCACGTCAATTCCTAAGTTCTTCACTTCTTCAATTGTTTTAAAGGCCACATGACTACCATGACCATCAAAGATAAGAAGGGCCCTATTAGTCGGTGAAACCCATCCAGGGATGAATGCTATGAAATATTGTAACCAATTAAGAAATAGTTCCTTTTTCATCTATGAATTCTCTTGACATTCCATGCAGCACCTGCCTCATAGTTTTCTCTGTAATATATGATATACCTCTTTTCTTTGAATAAGTAAAATCTGGGAATACTCAACCTAGATGCAGTAAAACAAGCCAAAACTATGATCCAGTTTCTACTTTTTGATATCAGGTGGGGTACACATCCCTGCCCCAATTTAGAAATCACTCTCATTCCACAGTTCCCACCAACTTGAACACCAGTCTTGTCACAATTCCAAATTCTGCTAGATCCATAGTGGTTCAAGTTATAGATGTTCTCCAAGTTATCATAGAATGATGACACAACAAAAGTTCATAGCATAACTGCTCGGTCACTGTCCACTCCTTTAGTTTTCTCATAGTCAAATCATGATGCCTACAATGAAACCCAACCCACCATGATTTCCCTGACATACCATTGTTGAAGGGGTTGGGCCTATCCCCACAAATTTGGGAAATAGTTATTTGTAGTTGACTGATCAGCAAATCATGCACAATTTCTGCCATTTCCTTGCACCATTGGAAAATTTCAGCATCCTCCTCTTCAGATAAAATGATATGTGGTCCCCCATCGGTCGTTGTTATAACCCTCATTAGCCATGACCTCAAAATGGTATTGGGGCAACTCTGATTGACATCCTCTTCTCTTCTACACAAGCAATTGCTTGCCTCATTTCATGTTTTGACCATTTCCCTCTTGGCTTTTACTAAATAACAGGTTCAACACATTCAATAGCCAGCTTTGCATGCACATTAAGCTAATTGTCACACCAATGTTTGTTTCTTGGCTCTGATTAGAAAGATGAATTTCTTTGTTGGGAATTGTATCTACTGGATCCATGAAGTGTACTCCATGAGACACTCTAACTCATCTACCTCTACCTCTGCCTCTTCCTCCTACCTTATTCACTTTGGGTCTCTGCCTTCCTTTTGATTTCTTTCCCTTTCTACCTCTACCTCTACCTCGTGCCATGAATCTCAATTTACCTGCATTAGGATAATAATTTAACAGTTAATAATCATTTAACAACAAAATGAAACCCTCCACCACATATACCAAATACTAAACATTTTAAAGAAATGGACGATATTGAGACAATCATTGTTTAATTTCATCACTGTGCATACAAGAAAGGAAGTATGCTTAATGAGCACAATGTTACTTGGAGGTTGCAGAGTAGAGCCGAAATGGTTGCAAAGCTAAATAAAATATATATGTAATTGTGCACACATGGCCACAATATTTTAATGTGACCCTTAATACAAAGTTATGTATACATTTAACCATAATTATGTATATATACATAACAAAATATGTATATATATAGATAATTATGTATACATATAATTAATAATAAAACCCAATTTCAAAATTACAATGTACCTAATTGCAAGTGTTTGAGCATATGGGCCTTTTCAAATGTTTTAGTTTTGCATTGGGAAAGGGTGGACACTGAATCTCTCGTCCTTGTTATGTCCACGGTAGGCCATGTACATGTCTTTTCCTGGATGCATGCCCAAACATTATGGAACCCTAAAAACTAAAGCTTTTAATACATTTGGGGATTATGTAGCTATGTATACAATATTCATGTGTGTGTGTGTGTGTGTGTAGTATACATAGCTACATTTATGATTATGCATACATTTATAGTATAATTATGTACTCATTTGGGGATTATGTAGTTATGTATACAATATACATGCGTATACTCCTTATGTATGCAGTATACATGGCTACATTTATAGTTATGCACACATTTACAATATAGTTATGCATACATATACATAATTATGCATACATACATATACACAATTATGTATACATACATATACACAATTATGCATACAGATAATCATTAAACACTATTTGGGAAAATGACGACAAAACACAGCAAAATGCATATGAACAAGCAAATTTCATCATTTTAATGTAACTCATTATGCATAAGGATAATCAGTAAACAATAAAATAAAATTTGTGAATACATATATAAATTTATGTATATGTATTTATAATCATGTATGCATATACATCTCCAAAGTGGCAGATTGCATAATTTTAATGAAGAGATTATATATACATATACATATACATATACATATATGAAGTAGAAAATTGCACCATTTTAATGTAACCCTTCATGCATATGGATAATGATTTTGTAATGACCCTAACCGACCATTTTCTAAAAACCTCTCAAATATAACTCAGAAGTTTAAAACATATACTTGCATGCAACGCAATATTGATTCAACAAAGATAACCAGCAATATATTCGAACAACCTGCAAATATATATTCCAACAATTTCTCAGAGAGATGGTATCGTATTATACAACAGCAATACAATAACCATGCATTACAAACATACCAATCTACAATACAGAAATAACAATAAGACTGAATGGTAAAGAACCTGTGAATGCAATGGCGAACTCTGTAGTGAATCCGCACCGGAGATGAACTAGGGCTACGTCCAATCCTCCTCTAAGCCAAAAAGGGTTTCCATCCTCACAGCTGTATTCGAAAGCTGAAAGCTTCCTGATATCTCCAAGAGATAAATATCATATAAAAAACTAAGCATATCTCAAATGAGCCTTCAATCCTTCTTTTAAAGCAATGGCTGCGACTCTTCAGTTTCCCCTCTTTTTTTTCATATTCTCACTTAAAGTCACTTTAAAAAAAATATAACCGTTGGTTATAAAGTGACATAATAAAATAAAGTGAGGAATCTTCTGGCATTAAAATGGAGGACCAAATGAACTCGGATGGAGACGTGTGATAGCTTGCCGAAAAGCTCTTAGCGAGACGCTCTGAGTCCACTACTGAAATGCCAGGAACTCTAAGTTCTTCCTACTTACTATAAATAGTAAGCACCTTGGAAACCCTGTGGAAACTGATCCGATTGGCCTGAAACTGAAAACACCTAGGCCAAACACCCCTTGAATCCTCTGCCAAACCTCGGTTAGCCCACCAGACCATGATGAAAAGGCTAACTATAAGGCACAAGATAATGTGCCCAAAAGGGGACATTACAGATTTAACAACAAAATGAAACCCTCCATGACATATACCAAATATTAAACATTTTAATGAAATGGAAGGCATTTAAAAAATGATGACAGAAACCCCAATGCATGGGATAAAATTAAAGCAGGTGATGTTGGAGGTAACTGTGAAATGATTAAAAAATGTTTATTCATCCTGTAACTATAATTTATGTGGACAGTTTGAATGCTTGACATGAATTATAAGATGAAAGTGATATAAGGTTATAAAATGAATGAGGCTGCAATTTATGTATTTGGACCCTATGAATAAATATACTTCATAAAAAATTGTAAACTCAATTTATGTTTTTAAACCCTACAAATACATAATATTCACAGAAAACAGTAAATTTTTTACTTTAAATTGAAAGACATGATCGATTTCATTATTTTAATGCAACTCTTTATGCATATGGTTAATCATTTAACAAGAAAGTGAAACCTTCAATGTCATATACCAAATAGTAAACATATAAAAAAAATTTACTTCATAGGCAACAATAAACTACTTTGTTGAATGACATAATTGATGCAAATGCTTACAGACACTGAAAATAGTATAAATGTTTGACCCTAAGATTACATAAACTTGATATAAAATAGTAAATTTACAATATATTAATCTATTAAATCAAATCTAAACAGTTCATAATAGTGTACCAACTTGAACAAGGTCTCTTTGATCGGGAATGTGCGAAAAATTTCTCATCCACCTCTGAACTGTGCAGAGAATATTCAGACAAAGCACAGATAAAAGTATTCGTAGTAATGAAAATGAAGTTGCAAATTCCCTTTATAAATTCATTCGAATGTGCAAGGTCATTGCATTCATTTGTGGTAGTTGACTTTCTAAATTTGAATATTGGTGGGAAACATTCGGTCATTTCATACTTAATTAGTAAGTCTGTAATGCAAGGTGAATTCTTATTGCTTGCAAACAATCGGTCATTTCATACTTGCATAACCAATTTAATTTCGATCTTTGTGGATTTAATCTTATAAATTTTTTTATTTATTGAGGAGCCTTACACCAGTTGTTGGCAATGCAGATACTTTTTGCAGATGGAATTAATGCAGGTAGAAGTGCAAAGATGTTTGGGAGAAAGTGCATATGATAGCCCATAAAGTTCTTTTTGTTTTTTAAATTGTCAATTGAGGGACC
Organism: Thuja plicata; assembly: GCA_018584345.1. Classification (NCBI taxonomy): domain Eukaryota; kingdom Viridiplantae; phylum Streptophyta; class Pinopsida; order Cupressales; family Cupressaceae; genus Thuja; species Thuja plicata. Next base: position 2,031,402 of record MU227873.1, on the reverse strand, counting down.
AATAACTACTCACATGTATTTGTAATTCTATTACATTTGTACTTTGGGACCTTTTGCATTAAGTGGTTTTTGTAAACATATACATTTTAAAATAATGATTAAGTGACTTTATTTGTGCAACTAGATTTGTATGTTAATCACATGAGGACCAATAGTGGTTCATTATTAGTTTTTGATCAACTACTTATTCATGATTGAACATATATTGGGGGTCAAATAATTAATTTGTGGGTTAATTATGTGTGTGTATTGACTTACAAGGTTATTTGTTTTTGGGGGGTCAACATGTAACGAAAAGTGAACAATTATTGGACCCCGATTCGCTATTGGCCCCTTTCCCCTACCAATTCCTTAAATGGTGATGTGAGTCTCGGGTTTTCTAGCCAGGGAGTGGGTTTTCTTAAGTTTCCCCTTTTAGCCCAAGGTGGAGGTGGTGGTAGACTACTTTAGGTCATAAAGGCCTTCGACTACAATGTAATGGATGGGGGTGACTAGAGTTCCAAGTCTAGTGGGGACTTTAGCAATACCCATGATGTGTAGATGCTTCTTCTTACTAGGGCCAAGGGATTCAAGAATAGTTGTCCTAGGGAGAGAATTAGGGCCTATTTGTTTCACGGAATTGACCAGGAATTGGCATTTCCAAATTCCTAAAATGTTCAATTCCCTGTTTGGTTCCAAAATTAAAAATTGGAATAGGGTTATGCGAATTCTAATTTTGGGTCATTTTGAGCATCCCACAATTCCCCCTCCAGACCTGGAATTGGAATTGAGAGTATTATTTTGGGAAGAAAAATGTATTCTCATTTTTGTGTCAATAATGTATATTATATTTCTATATACACTTGTGTATATATACATGTGTGTATATATACATATGAGTGTATACACACACACACACATATATATATATATATAAACATGTATATATATACATATATGTATATATACTCATGTGTATATACACACATGTATATATATATGTGTGTGTGTGTGTATACACATGTGTGTATATGTGTATACATGTGTATATACATACATGTATGTGTATATATATGTGTGTGTATGTGTATATATACACACATATGTATGTGTGTGTATATATATGTGTGTGTGTACACACATGTGTGTATGCGTATATACACACACGTGTGTGTATATATGTGTGTATATATACACATGTGTATGTGTGTATATATATACATCTGTGTATATATGCACACATGTGTATATATATGTGTGTATATAAACATGTGTGTATATACACACATGTATGTGTGTGTATGCCAAAATAAAATTCCAATTCCAATTCCAGTTTTGTGGAACCAAACGCAGAATCTGCATCTTCTCAATCATCTTCCAGGTGAACCAAACAAGACAAGCCCATATTCTAGAATTCATTTTGAGAATAACAGAATTCCAGAATTGGCAATTCCAGCATGCACAAATTCTGCGAAACAAACGGGCCCGAGCATGGGGTTTTAGTCACAACAATTTGCTTAGGAGGGTACACGGTAAGATGAAAATCATATAAGCAATATATGAAGCCCTGGTGGAGAGGGTTAGGCTTCCTGTCTTGGCTCTTGACCAATTCAACATCTTTAACCAAATTGTCAAGTGAATTCAAAAGGGAAAACGAGAAGGAAATCAAAGCATGGTGACAAAAATGGTTAAGTAGGAGTAAAATGTAATAATACTAGACTTTAAACTTGCCCTTAACCATGAAAATTTTCATAATCATGAGATAAACCTAGTCCCATGGTGTGGACAACTTGGCTCTATCAAACTTGCCATGAAGCTTAATTAGCTTCTCATTCTCCCCCAAAAAGTGAGTCAAAATGTCATTATCTCCCACCCTACTCTATCAAAATGCCAATATCTTCCACCTACTTTGTTTCTTAGAATGTTGACATTTCATCTAAAAAAAATGAATGAAATGTGCTAAATTGATACTATACAAAGACGATTCAAAAGAGGTAAAAAAGTTGAAATAAAAAATTTAAGATTTTAATTATAAAAGTCATTTGTAAACTACTCGAAATTCATGATCAAGATCCTCCCCCTCGACTGACAATGCTTTGGTCGCTTGATCGCTTGAGGTGGCTTTCTCTCGCTGTGCCCATATTTTTTTTTTTTAACGAATAATTGATATTTGTAACTTTTTCTGACTTGGCTATGTAAACTCTCTAATATGTACTTTATATTATAAATTAATAGAAAGGCACCATTCATTTTATTTTGAAAAAAAAAGCAGAAAAAAAACAACAACTAAACTCTTCTTCAAATCTTTTAGAAATATCTAAATGAGAAATGGTATTGTACGCTCATTTCACCATTCCAATCGTAAAGCAGTTAAATTATTCCAACGATGATAAAACCGAGTCATTGCTCTATATGCTGTTCGCTGTTACGGAGTCCAAACATGCCATAACTTTTCCGATGGATCCCTCCGTCTTCAACACAGAATGTCTCGTTAAATTTGAGAACCATGAATCTCCATGTTAAAAACAAATCTATCAAATTCCATTCTCGTTATGTGCAGATATGGATATAACAAAGTGAACCAGATGACGAACAAATTCCACTGAAAACATGAAAATCCTCCCTGTTTTCACCAAGCTAAAATGGTGTCAAACGAAATTATATTTTTTGGTCAGGAATTACAGCTATTCTTTGGCCATAGATTATAATAACAGAGGAGAATTGAAAGAATTAGTAAACAGTTTATGCAACAAAACACGAGAGGAAGCCATAGATTGTACCACTTATGCCAACCTTCTTAATGCCTGCATCAAAACGAGAGCCTTGGAAGAGGGTAAGCGCTTGCATGCTCATATAATCAACACAAAATTCCGTCCAGGTGTTTTTCTCAGCAATCGTCTCCTTGATTTATATGTGAAGTGTGGAAGTCTGGAGAGTGCACGCCAACTGTTTGACAAAATGCCTCGAAAAGATTCGCGCTCTTGGAATATATTGATTGCTGGGTACGCTAAATCCGGAAACTTTGCAGACGCGCACAAGCTGTTTGACGAAATGCCGGAACGAGGAACTGTTTCCTGGACGTCCATGATTGCAGGATATGTGCAGAATGGCCGTGGAGGGGATGCTTTGGAGATGTTTCAGAAAATGCAAGGTGCAGGTGTTGAAGTGGATCAGTTTATTTATGCTGTCGTTCTCAGTGCTTGTGCAAGCTTAGCATCTCTGCAAGGTGGTAAAGCAATCCATGCTCGCGTGTTTAGAACAGGAATGGAATCAGACGTGTATATAGGCAATGCACTTCTTGACATGTATGCCAAATGTGGTGTTTTAGAAGATGCAGAACAGGTGTTTGACAAATTACTTGAGCGAGATGACGTTTCATGGAACGGGATGATTTCTGGATATGCCAGGTATGGATATGGTGGAGAAGCCTTGAGATTCTTCTTGCAGATGCAACAGGCAAACATGAAACCAACACCTTTCACTTTTACAAGTCTCCTCAGTGCATGTGCAAGCATGTTATTTCTGAAACAGGGCAACCAAATCCACGGTTACATTGTTAAAAATAGTTTAGATTCAAATGTGATATTGGGTAATGCTCTAATTGACATGTATGCTAAATGTGGAAGTTTGGAAAATGGAATCAAAGTGTTTGACAGGATGCCACAGCCAGATGTGATTTCATGGAATACCCTTATTGCGGGTAATGTGTGTCATGATCGAGGTGAAGACGCTTTGGAATTGTTTATGAAGATGAGATGGACCGGCTTGAAGTCTAGCCAGTGCACCGTTGCAAGTGTGCTCAGTGCTTGTGCCTCCTTAGCAACTTTAGACTTGGGCAAGCAAGTCCACGGTAACATAATTCAAACAGGATTTGCATCGGATGTCTTTGTTGGTAGTGCCCTTATTGACACATATGCAAAATGTGGGAGGATAAATGATGCACGCCAAGTATTTGATGGCATTCCTGATAAAAATGCGGTTTCATGGACTACAATGATTGTTGGATATGCCCAGAATGGATGTGGAAAGGAAGCCCTTCAACTCTTTGAAGAAATGCTGCTTGTGGGCATGAAGCCAAACCACATTACTTTTGTTGGTGTTCTTGCTGCATGTAGCCATGCTGGTCTAGTAAACGAAGGTCGTTATTACTTTGATTCCATGAGTAGAAATCATGGCATCACACCAGTAGCAGAACACTATACATGTGTGATTGATCTGTTTGGGCGAGCTGGGATTTTAGAAGAGGTAGAGCATTTAATAGACAATTTACCATTTGAACCTGATGCTTATATGTGGGGATCAGTCCTCGGTGCTTGCAGAATTCATGGCAATGAAAAGCTAGCAAAGCGTGCAGCAGATTGCCATTTTAAGTTGGATCCAGAAAATGCTGCACCATATGTGCTTCTATCAAACATATATGCGGCGAACGGAAAATGGGAGAATGTAGCAGAGGTGAGAAAGATGATGAGTGGTAAGCTTGTGAAGAGGCAGCCTGGCTGCAGCTGGGTTGAAATAAAAAACAAGGCACATATATTTAGGTCAGAAGATGGATCACACCCACAAATTGGAGAGATCCATGCAATGTTGGAAAACCTAAGTGCACAAATGAAGAAGGAAGGTTACATACCTGACACAAACTTCGTTTTGCTTGACGTGGATGAGGATCTAAAGGAGCGCCTTCTTCTTCATCACAGTGAGAAACTTGCTCTTGCGTTTGGGCTTATTAATGCATGTCCTGGTGCGCCAATTAGAATTGTTAAAAACCTTCGGGTATGTGGTGATTGCCATAATGCCATGAAGTTCATCTCTAAGATTGTGGGGCGGGAAATTATTGTGAGGGATGCCACCCGGTTCCATCATTTTACAGGTGGATATTGCTCTTGTACAGATTATTGGTGAGATTCACTGAAACAGCTGACTAAACTAAAACCAATTGTAGGATTATTCATGATCCTAATCATTTTTCTGTTGCAATACAATTACGTCTGTGATGCAAAAATTGAATTGCCATATTTTGCAAATGCTGGGTATTCTTTGTGCCAATGACAAAAAATAAATAAATCAGTTTTCAATATTCGGCGGGTTTACAGGAAAAAGTGAGAAAGAAGTTAAATTGAGAACTGGCAGTGGGAATCATTCAGTGTTCAGCCCTGATCCATAAGATAAGACAATCTGATTGGTGATAATGTTTCAGGAGCATAGCATGATGAGTATCATATGACTTCCCTTCCAAGTGCAGTACATGGAATCTGGAACAGTGCTTCCGGAAACTTATTGTATTTTTTTCGACGCCTTATACTTTCTGATGCACTAGAACATTCAAGTGCCGAAGTAGCAGATGTTGCAAAATGGAAGAGCTGCTGGAAGTGCTTGGGAAGCCATGAGAAATAAGTTCAATGCTGGCATGAAAGAGTACTCAAATCGCAAAGCAGAACAGCTATGTAGAAAACAAGAGATGCACATTGCAGAATCAAGAAAGTGAGCAGTCATATAGAATATGTCTCAAGGAAGAACCAAATATGGAATTTAAAAAGAACAATGTCAAGGCTCAACAATAAAACCATTTGAAACGTAGCAGAGCTTGATAAGTGGATGAGGAATACGGATGTGCTTCTCAATGGATGGATTTATTTCAGGTCACGGTACAAACTTAGAAGTACCTTTCGGAACAAACTTAAGATGCTACAAATTTTTTTTGAAGCTTGAAATTTTAGTTTTGAATTAGAACGCAAAACTACGCACCATAACATAATGATCAGGTCATCTAAACGAAAAAACTCAAATTTTTCCTAGATATTCTGCAAAAGCACCGTTCCTATGACTCTACATGTAGAGGAGAATCTTTCATTATTCAAATGACAACTTTTGGCAACTTTCATTAATGTCAACTTTTGGCAACTTTCATTATTAATTAGCAGGAATTCCAAAGGAGACAGTTCAAATTTGGGTGCCAAGATGGATACAAATATTGGGATTTCAGCATAGTTTGGAGTTGTTAATTATCATTTTATTCTCTACATTTGCAGATTTGCAGGAGGCTTCTATGGACAAAATCCCGTTGAAGGAAAAAGCTTGTGGACGGAAAACCATGAGCATTGTATGAACAAAGGATGGAAACCCTTGTTCATAGAGGGCATTCTCACTCAGAGATTGCATTTGGGCTGAAGGAAGTTTGGTGGATTGTTGGTTGCTTCTTTATCAGTGTCCAAATTTACTTTGGGTGTTGTTTGGAGTGCTTTTTAAGCATAGTTCTGTGATTTTTCTATTATGTGAGGCTTTTGAACGTGTAACAGCAGTATGCTACTGTTATTGAGTTTGTAACCAGTCCTATGTATTATTATTTTCATTTGAAGAACAAACTATTTTAGTTGGAGAAGTTTGCAGTAGATCGGGTAGTATTGTTTTGGCATAGTTTGGTGATTTGGGTATAGAGGTTTGATGTGTGAAGCCATAGTCAGGTTTGCTGTTATGAATCTGATTTTCAGACCTATTATATGTTGTTGCTTGTCAGAAAATCAATGCAATTATGAATATGGAGAGTTCACTCAATGGTTTTCTATTTTGCTACAAGACCAATTAGCTAGTTTGGATGTTTTCATTGCATAGCATAACTATTTTCAAATCAAATTTTCGGATCTGAATTATATTTCTGATTTTTTCAGGGTAAGGACATTACAAAATTCCCACTTGGAGAAGCCCAAATATCACTCATTTGTCCACTTCCTAAATCATTGATTATCTTATTCTAGGCAACCACATGCGAGGAAAACAATATTAAGTAATTGTGTTCATAGCCCACCTTTACTGCAAATGGTGGAACCCATCACCCCTTATGAATGCATTACAAAAAATAGTGAGAATTAAATAATTATAAATTGTTTTTCCAATATACCCTAAGTGCCTTATGACACTTTTCAAGGATGTTGGAACCATATCATCGGGTTTACAAGATAGATGACACTTTAATCCTAACACAAATATACTTGAAGGTTCACACATTTCATTATAAAGTTCATTTAAAAATATTTAAACTCTTTAATGAGTTCTGATTAAGTCAATCGGGAAAGGGCTCGAACCCATAACATCAAGCCCGAAGGCAGTTCAAAAGGAATTCATGAGTAAATTCAACCAGCAACCAAAACAGCAAAACATAAAAAGAACCAGCAATAAAAACCGACAAGAATTAGAACAGATAGACACAAGAAACTAGATGGATGGGAGATTAATCTCATTCCATTCCTAATTCAACTCCTTGAGATTATCCAAGAAAGAGCCCTTCTTGGAATGGCGCACAACCGAGGCCAAAGTTAACTCATTAATAAGTTAAATAACATGAATTCGAGAATTATTTTATAATTTATTTTATGAAAGTTTATAAACACTAGAATTGTGAAGGAAACAGTTATGGGAAGTAAAGTCTCCCTCTTTTATTTGTTGTAAAATTTCCCAGGAAAAAGGGATTCCATTTTTGGCAAGTCTTTGGGAAGGACTTGGAAAATTGCCAGAGGAAAGAGACTAAGTTTTCATTGATATGAAGGAGAAGTCAGAACTTTTTGATTTTGAAGAACAAAATACAATTTTTGGCAAGTTTTTGGGAAGGACTGGGAAAAATGCTAGAGGAAGGAGATAGTTTTCATTTATACATACAAGAAGTCTGAGAACTTTTTGATTTTGAAGAAAAAAATTAAGTATAGTATTTTTTTTATTTGGGACTCTGAGTATACTTCTTTATGTTGTTAATTGTTCACACATTCAATTCAGAGCCATTTTTTTGAATATTTGGTATGTGTTTAATTGCAGTTGTTTTCGAATGGCCGAAATCCCGTGCAAGAAAAACTAGAGATTTATGGGACCATCCTTTATGTCTTTGAAGAGCAATGGAAAATGGGCAGATACAACTAGTGGGACTGGAAGGGCTAAGAACACCGGAGGGATTGGATGGAACCTTGGTCTAAATAAACATCAACAAATTTTCAAACGGTCATCATGGCCTTCTCTCAGATCACAAGAGATGGAGTTTAGAATGAGCCAAAAGCAAAGCAGACAAATTTCTCAGGAGCATCAAAGGCCATTAAAAAGTTGGAGAACTTCACCTCTCAATCCAAACTCCATACCGATATTTCCAACCACCAAAGCGGGAAGGTCGTTTAACCCTCCATTGCCAAAGAAGGCCTAGTCCAATCTTCATTGGGACATTCATAAAAGAAGATTGGAAATATTCAGGAACAATAAGATTCAAATGGAGAATGGAGCTGTCAAAAGATACCACAAACCACATATGCTTCTTAATCCGTGGACACCCATAGGGAATTCATCTCTAAGATCAGAAACTGCATCTCAAATCATTAATATGATATGGAGACCTGTTAATAGTCCACAAGAAAATACACGGCCTCCTCAACAGGGTCTTGCTACCTCGGCTGAAGCAGGACAAATTACAGATAGAATTGCAAGCCCGATGGAGACCTCTAAGATAGCAACTATGCATGATCATCCTCTGCATAGTTCGGAGGATGTCACCATCACCTTCTCTTTGGATTTTTGGCTCAAAGAAGTCACTTCCTGAGTCAATAGGCTTTTATATGCAAGTTTTGGAACACAAAGCTTCTCCTCCCGTAGTTTTCCACTTGGGCCTTTGCTCACTGGAGCAACATTCTCAAAATAGAAGTGATTGATGATGATTTTGGGTACTTCCTGGTTATCTTCAAGGACAAGAGTAGCAGAGACAACATTTTCAAGGTTAAGACATGGTTCTACAACAACCACAGGCTTCATATACAACACTGGACTCCTAACTTTGACAGCTCTACAAATATGGTCAAGTTTATTCCAATATGGATTAGCTTAAACGATCTTCCTGTAGAATACAGAGATTCTAAGATCCTACAAATTATTGCAAATAAATTGGGCATATACCTTAAACATAAACATTGTTGTAATTCGGCCTCAACCTTTCTATGCCTTTTTATGAATCTCTCCAAAGAATTTCCAAGATCCTTAAAGATTATCTCAAAATTTGGTACGTGGATCTAGACTATCTCCTATGACATGAAACAATTTTCTGCTGAAGAATGGCTAGCTTCTGGGATATGTCTGGAGGCTAACAACTTAGACTGTGATCCACATGTGAATATCTTGCTCAACAGGAAGGCTGATTGCAATAGGTCTCATTCGGATCAATACTCCAAAGACAAAGATTTATTTCCAGAAGCAGGGCTTTTGGATCGATCTGGTGCTCCTTTGAAAGCTTCAGAGGAAGAAGCTTATAAGACAACCTTGGAACTTTTTCTTCAATTCTTTTACTGGAGAATTCAAGAGTGGATGAATCAATGTGGCAAAACATCTCCTCACCTCTTGACACAGGAAAAGAGTCAAGTTGCAAACCCACTTAAAATAAAAAATTGGCAAGGGCCTAAATTATTGGTGCTGGATGCAGGGAACACAATAGTTGTTTTCTCCACAAGATGTATCTGATGAATTCCTATATTAGTAAGCCTTTGTCATCCATTCCTAGAACTTCGAGGTGGGACTAAATATTTTCAGATATGGACGACAAATCTAATAACACTGGACCTATTTTCAATCAGAAGATGGCCGAACAACTCTTGCTGAACTGGTTCAGAGAATTCCAAGCGGAAATGCTCTCTCAAATTGCAGATCAAGTAGTGGCAGAAAAGGATACTCTAGAGGACAAGGATGGCAGAAATGGCTTATTGGAGGCTGATATTGAAAACACACTGTTATCATTTTAGTTCACACTAAATTGATAAACTGACAAGTGTTTTCTGTTCAAGTTTGAATTTTAGAGTTGCTGTTTGGAGTTTCAGAATGCTAAAAAATTCAGAGAAAGAAAGTTTATGTACGGCTACATAATTATAAACATCAAATAGCAAACTTAAGATACATCTATTTCAGATTTGAGCAAAATAAATTTCAGATTTTGAGTTCAACAGTAAAGGGAAAATAATTGCTTACATTTTAGAAAATGAAAGTACGACATTCAAGTTTGCCACACAAGCAGTGGTTGCTATAAAAAACAAATAAGAAAAGTACATTTCAAAGGTACAAATGATGAACCACACACCCTGTGGTTTTAGGTACTGATGCATGCATACATTTTCAATTCTATGAATTGAATGAAGAATCAAATTCAGAGAATAAAGAGCAATTACAATCTGGAAATGAAAAAGAGAGAATAAGAAGACAGGTTAGGCCCCCCATTGCCTGGTGTTTCGTGGAGAGTTGAAGTTGCTGCATCTTTGGTCCCGCATCCCGGAGTAAACCTTAAACAATCCTGCAAAAGTAGAATGATAAAATGGGTCAGTTCATTGGAACTGAGAAATGGAGAAGGACTAAACTATCTTCTAATTCTCTACGTGATCACACTTCAAAATCATAAATCAGAAGGCAAAGTCATAAAGCTGCAAGAAAGAAGGATCGTAACAGAGAAAACACTTTATTTCCTAATATTGTTTGTTTCATGTGTAGATAGGTACGAAGACTAAGTAGGTCGTTGAAAGGACGTGCATGCAATACGCGCACGAAACTTTTCGACTGAGGACACTCATGGACGGGCGAAGACAATGAGAAGGATATTGAAGGGGCAAACGTACATTACATGTTTGAAACCTTTCATCTAGTCATAGACGGGCGAAGACATGAAGATCGGTGGACAAGAGGAGGCTGTCGAGGGGGCATGCATGCATTACAAGCATGGGACCTTTCAGCCAAATCATGGAGTTACGATAATCAGGCTGTTGAAGGGACATGACTTACGTCATGAAACCTTCCAG
>MU227873.1:1918774-1936993 GCA_018584345.1 Thuja plicata | reverse complement strand
CGCATCGCTTCTCTTCGCAACCCTAAAAAATGCTTATATCATGCGCTTCACTTTTTAGGGCTACTCCTAACGATAACCGTATTAGGGTTTTTACCATTCTCCGAGAAAATAGGAAACCCAAAAAAAAAATTCGGGGCGATGCCCCGAACCCCACGATTGGGGAAGAGTGTACAGTACTCATATTTATCAGTTGCCACATGTCTTCACCTATCATTGAATCTTCCTGACATAGCTCTTACGTGTCATAGGAATCCGTCATAACCGTTTTAGCCATGATCTCCTTACACACTATTCAAGATGCCGACACATCAACATTATTTGCAAGAAATACATTTTACAAAACAAATAATAAGAATAGGAATTATCCAAGGTTGAGACACCTTATTCCTAACAAATCCAAATACATCAAAGAAGTACTGAAAATATTCAAGATGGAAGAGTCCAAACGAATTGGAACACTGATGGCAACTGGATGTAAGCTAACAAAGGAGGACAAGTCATTAGAGGTAAATCAGACTTTGTATAGATCAATGATTGGAAAACTCATGTATGTTGTACATACTAGACCAGATATTGCACATGGAGTAGGAATAGTTGCAAGATTTTCTGCTAATCCTAGAGAATCACATATGACTGCTGTGAAAAGAATCCTAATATATCAGAAGAATACTGAGGAATATGGCTTATGGTATAGAAGAGAAGACAAATTTGAACTTAAGGTCTTTACCGATGCTGATTGGGCTGGAAATATTGATGACCGGAAGAGCACAACTGGAGGAGCATTCTTTATGGGTGACAGACTTGTCACATGGATCATCAAGAAGTAAGGATACATCTCTCAGTCTACTACAAAAGCAGAGTATGTTGCTGCTGCTACAAACTGCTCAAATATTGCATGGATCAAATAGTTACTGGAAGGTATGCATATGAAAATTCTTGAACCAATAATTATCTATTTTGATAATACAAGTGCAATAAACATTTCCAAAAATCTAGTCATGCATGCTAAAACAAAGCATATTGCCATCAAGTATCATTATTTGAGAGAACGAGTTCAAGCAAAAGAGGTGATGCTTGAGTATGTGCAATCTAAGGAATAACTAGACGATATCTTCACCAAGCCACTACCTAAGGATGCACTTTGAATACTTGAGAAAGAGACTAGGGGTCAGACCCTTGTCTACTGGTCAGTAAAATGACTAGAAGGTTGCACCAGCCTACATATTATCAGAATATCATTCATGTTGATGCAAGCAGAGAGATGGACTTCACAGATAAATCTATACACAGTAAGGTTTTTATCTACTCTGAGCACTAGAGGTATTGTATTGTTGATGGATAAGGAAATTAAAGGAGTATATTATGGATAGAAAGGACCCGTTTGGCATTACTGTCAAAAATATTTGTTTGACATTGCTGTCAAAGGGAGAGATTATATCCATTATCACTTCTTATCACCTAAGGGAGAGATATTATCACTTCAGGAAGAGATATTATCCAGAGGGAGAGATGTAACAAGAAAGGGAGAGTACATACAAAGGAAGAGAATTACTGACAAGAGACATCAAAAGAAAGGAGAACAGTGAAAGGGAGAGAGTTTGACACAGAAGGAGAACACATCACATCAGAGAAAGAAATATTCTACATCTATCTAGCGAAGGGATTGAAGACAGAAATAAAGCTGCAAGAATCAAATCTAAGTTATATGAACTTACCGAGGACCAAATATTTGTATTGGTTATAGTACATAAGATTGGTAGTTTGATGAACTTCAAATGTTATATTTCATATTGTATTAGTAATAATATAGTGTGATAATGTAGTGTGTTGCCATCAATGCCAAAAGGAGAGATTGATGAACTATAACTGATTGAATGTTTGAAGATGTTAAGTTGATGATCATGCAAGGCATTAAATCAGTTAATATATTGTATTGTCATTGATGTCAACTAGATATAATCTATATGGTCATGGACATACTACCAAAGACTTCAAAGAACTAATGAATCAAAGGCTATGCTATCAGTAATGCATACAAGTCAAGTATTCACAAAGTGACTGTATACACCGACAGTCAGAGTAAAAGAGCAAAGTCATAGTGTTACCCGATGAGAAAATGCATAGTATTACTGACGAGAAAAGTTATAGTGTTGCCTGACGAGCAATGCACAGATAACTCGATAGACAAAATTACAGTGTTGCCCGACAGACGGAGATCCTAAAGACAACTGAAGTCACACCGACGAAACAGTTAGTTATCACCGATAACTAACTAAAGTGTTGACTGACAGAATAGAGAGTTCAGAAATGACAAATGCTTAGCTATCAAGAGCTATAAATAGACTTAACTGATACTTATCATTGTTTTAATCGACCAGATAAAGCCTCAAGGATAAGTAATGGATTTAAAGCTTCTTTGTACATTTGGCAAGAAGATCTCTACGAGATAAAATTGGAGTTTTGATTTAAATCTAATTAGCAAGAATTGTGGATCATGCCAAGAATCAAGAAAGCCAAGAAACGGTGAATCATGTCTATAAAGAGACAAACCCAATTTATTACAAATTGTGGGGTGAAGAGAAGAAAATAGAATAGATGCTGAAGAGATTCTGAAGAAGAAGAAAGTCTTCATTTAGACCTGATCAACGAGCTGAGGAAAGAGCTAGATTCTACAGACACTTACGAATAGTAAAGAAACATCATAGAGAAGAACAATGTGGAGCAAAGGTATTGAATTGATTATATTGATTAGAGAGGTAATGCACTTATAATAGATCTAAAAATCTGCAATTCAAGTTGTATGTGTGAACAAATCACTTTAATGTTTTAGTTTAACCATTGAAGCATCAAGTCTCTTAACCGAGCAGGACTTAAAAATCTTTTTTAATTGAGATACATCCCAAGGAGTATCAAAAAGTTTGATCATAGAAAGTAGCATTGGATATGCCCGATACCTATTGACATGCCAAGTGAGTGTTTGATCAAGGATGGTAGCATTAGATGCCAGATACTAGGTGACAAACTATCTTTTAAATCCTCTAACAAGGTCACACCTAATAGTGTGTTTGTAACCTTTAACAGGGTTGGATCTTAACCAAGATCACTTCAAAAGAGTGAAAATTTGGGGTACCAGTCCCAGTGGTTTTCCCTTAACAGGGTTTCCATGTTAAAAATCTATGTGTTATGTGTTTATGTTTCATTACTTTACTATTTTACATTTCACATATGCAATTCTAGATTGAACGGTATACTCTAGCTATTTATTGTGTTTTGGTAAATGAAAGATTGCTTATCGGTAAACATACAGAAGAAGGATTTACAAAGCATTCCGACAAGTAGCAATTTGTTAAAAGTATTTCAAGGCATTCATCTTGTAGGACTGAGTATAACCAAAGGCTTAAAAGTGGTAATAAGTTTTAAGGGTTGATTTAAGGATTAATTTTTGAGGCCACTGATTCACCCCCCCCCCCCCTCTCAGTTATTACTAACATAAAGAGCCTAGAGAGATATAATCTTTTACCATAGTGCCACATTTCTCTATACAAATTTTGCTGATGTTATTTTGACCTAGCATTTGATTTATGCTTGGATACCCTCCTGAAGAATCATCCCAAAATCTAGCAAGAGAGCCATCTTTGATGTTCCAAGTTATATTATCCTTAATTAGCTTTCTTGAATTGGAGTTAAATTCCATATTCTGGACTCTCTAGGGAAATCAGAAATTCTGATAACTTTTTCATCCTCTAATTGGTGGAAATATTTACCTCTGAGAATTCTAACCCACTTGAGATTCTTCTCCTTTAATATTTTTAATATATGATGATTAAACGATTAATGGGTTTAAAATTGTTACATTATAAAAATGAGGATAACAAATGGTTTTGATTAGGTATATGGACTATGCAGGGTAAAAGTACAAAGTTGTGTCACGTTTCAGGCTAACTTACCAGCACAACTGAATTTAAGTATTTCTAACTAAAAATTAGTTTTGGTCAAACATATGACCTACTTATATTCATTCTAGCTAAGTTAAATACGTGCCTCAACTTTTCTAATTGGAAGTGTGTATTGAATGCATATTTTAGACAACTTAGGGTCCAATTACCAAAAAAATAAAATTATTTCAGAAAAGCGATGTTTCAACAACTCCCACTCCTTTTATTGATATTTTTTTTAAAATATAAAAATACCTTTTTCTAGAACTTGGAGTCAAGAATATGCTCATATAATTTTTATAGTGTTTTGATTAGATATAATGTATTATAATCATAAAATATTACAAGTAGGTATTTTAATATTTGAGAAGATGTTGATTCAGGGAAAAAAACATTAGAAAATCATATCAAAAAAATTTAAAAAATATATGGTTCACTAGAGGAGAGAGTGCTCTTCAAGAACGTATAATTTGTTTTTTGATTGAGATAGATTTGATAGGGAAGATATTGTGAGAGATGAAAACTATCGATTTTAGAAAAGTTGGACTTTGAATTGTTATAACAAGGAAAATATAGATAAAAAACCAATCTTTCTTTTTAATGCACTATCTATATGTCACCTACAAGATATTTTGAAATTGGATGGAAAAAAATTTATTACATATAATTTTTTGGTGGGAACTAGACCCCCTGATTTTTAGCATTTTTCAGCAAATGAAAAAATGACTTTAAAAATTCAAAAAATATATCAATTCTTGTTCAAAAAATTAATTAAAAATAATAGAAATAAAATTAATCCATTTTTACACATTTAATTAGTTTTTATCATCTTCAAATTCCAAATAGAGATGTCATTTTTATGCTATTGAAGTTGAATATTTTTTATGTCGTTGACCTTTTTCTTTATAAAAGTGTGACACAACTTTGTACTTTTACCAAAGATATAAAAGAAACTTGAAATTTCAAGTGGAAGACCAATTATTTATCTATTAGGTCACACTGTTAACTATGGGCAACAACTTGATATGAAATGACAAGGGTTCAAAATTGAAACAATGCACACAAATGCAAAATAAAATAGGAGAAAGAATGACAAAAAAAAAAACAAAAACTAAAGTATGCATATAAAATAGAAGAAAGAATGACAAAAAAAAATAAAAACAAAAAACAAAACTAAACTATGCATGAACATGTGCAGCTTACCCCAATAACTCCAAAAGAATCATGTGAATCTATTGACTGGTTAAAAAATTATAAAAAAAAACAAATATGCTAATGTATCAGTTTTGGACTAAATTGTCACATGCTACCTCAAATGGTAGCTTTAAACCTTTTTATAAAATAAAGCTTCTTAATATGATAGGGTGTATCCAAATAATCACTCTTGAATGTATATGATAGAGAGAGGGCCAATTCAACATCCTCTTACATGTTGCAAATCACTTCCCCTTGTATTACTTTAACTATTACAATTTTAATCTTTTTGATGTAGCTTTGGTGATTTGGGTATATCATAAAACTTCTTCTACATTGAGTACCACACAGAAGATTTTCAAAGCAAGAAAAATATTTTCTATTACCTTAATGTAGCGAGTTGGAACAACATGAGATATGGCATTTTCTTGGAGGTAGACAATCAACTTTGGTTATATGCACTGTCATGATAAAATCCCTCACCTATTTTCTAGACAAAAGTTGTTCATCCAAGAAGAAAAATCTCATTTGGTTTGTTCATTCTTTGATGCTTCCCCCATCTTATGGTAGTGGTAAATGAGCTTTGTTGTAGAAGTATGAAATGATAATGTTTGGTCTTCTTTTTATATTCTTGACTTCTCATTGATAGATTCCTCATTCTCTCACAATCCTCAAGATGGCATTTATTGAGGCACTTTGCTGATAACATATAAAAGCTCAAAGTATACTGTTTGAAAGCTAAGTCTCACAACTTCATCATTTCCTCCACATTTTGTATACATTCTTAGTAAAACTGTGACCACAAACATTCTTACTAAAACTGTGATCACATTTTGTATATATTCTTACTAAAACTGTGACAACTACTCATCTGATAAATTCCTCTTATCAATTTATTCTCTGATGCATATTCAACAAATCTCCCATTTTCATGCAAGCTGAAAGATAATGCATGCCATAAAATTTTCAGGAAAAAAGGAAGCTTGTGACAACAAACCTATCTGCCAATAGAGTGGTTGTAAAAACCATTTTTGGGTCTGACAGGGGAATGTAAAACTTAAAAAGTTTTGAGCTTTTAAAACTTTCTGTTCATGGCAGGTTCTTTGGCATCTTTGATGATTGCCACAACCAAAAGTTTTTAATTTCTTTATGGATTTTTTTCCCTCTTTGCTGTGCATGTCAGCTTTTATGATGGCTGTGACAATCAAGTAAAAATCTGACATATACTTTAACAGACTCAGGTCATAGACAGCTCTTCTCCAACTCTCAGTAATTTTACAGTCACTCAGACATTAATCAGATGAGAAAGGTGGGGAGAATGATCATATTCAAAAACATGCAACCTTTCAAAAATTTCCATTTTCAAAAACAAGGACAAGAACGCATCTTAAGAATCTATCATTATGTTGTCATAAGATCCTGCACATATAGTGGATTCCAAACATGTGTACAATACACTTTAAATATCCTATTCAATGTCAACAAAGTACCTATGCTTGTAATTGATGGCATCTCAATTTTAGATGTTCCATTTTCATGTAAGGACAATTTAAAAAATATAATTTATAATGAAATTTAGAAAATACAAAATAGCTAATTTTTTTTTTGGCAAACTTGAGAAAAAATACCCAATTATTCTTTCTAAATAAGAGTTGTATTTCTTGTAACTTTTGAAAACTAAACTCTATCTCTTTCTTTCTTCCTTGTATTTCAACAAATTGATATTTTGGCAAATTTGTGAACTTTGAACCTTTTTTTATGGATCTTTAGGTTTGTAAACCTCTAATATTGCTGAAATGTTCTAATTTTCCGCAAAAAATCCAAACTTAAATAGAGTGATGCTATCCACTTAGTTAACTTGATCTGGAAAATTCTCTTGAAGAAAAGCTACAAATATAACTTAAAATATGTGCCAAAACTAAGATAGAAATGAATTGGAAGGAAAATTGAACTTGCAATTTTCTTTTTTGGATTGATGTTGATTGTTTGTGCACCCAGATGCTCTTACATTCATAGATCCATTTAAACATTAGGTGAATAGAGAAGGTAGACACAGTGTTATCATTTCCCCTCCAAATGTGTACTGCTTGTTTGGATGAGTGTAGAATTTCCCTATAGTCCACATTAGGTTAGGGGTAGGATCTACATCCCCATGGATGTTATTAGATCCATTATATAAAATAATGAAGACACATCACTAGAAGGAATTTCTTTAAACCTAGACCAAGAGAAGATGCATGGATTACATGTCCCTAAGCTAAATCATTGAATTCACCGACATTATTTCATTATATTTATTGTAAAAGTTCTAATTTATTATTTTACATATCTATACCTAAATAGCTATGTGAACTTATCAACTTATCATTCTTAATCTCTATTTTGAACATGTATTGATTTTGTTGATGTCTATATTCATATAATGGTTTAAAATATGAATATTGCAATTCTACCAAGTGTATATGTCTAGAACTTCTAAAGTTATTTAATTAAGATATGTTTGATTATCTTAATTAATTAGTAGTTTATATTAAATTTATTTTTTACAATAATATTTGATCATGAGTTGGAAATGCACAACATGTAATCAATCTAGTCAATTGAGCATATTTGGGAAAACAAAATTAAAATAAGGATTGCAACTTAATCATCAAATCTTCTTGTATGCATAATCACTACAAAAATATTTCATGATCATGTGTCAAATTTTTGAAAGGAAATTTTATGATTTTAAATCTACTGCAAGAATGCATTTAACATGTATTTGTGACAATGAGACTTGATTTGGTGCATAAGCATTTTAACATGAATTCTCAAGTGGATAGCATATGACAACTTGATTTGAATAAACTACTAATTCTTGAGAGAAATAAATTTGTGACCATTTTAGATTAATAGTATCATATGATAAATCAAATTGATGATACATGATGATTAACTAACATGAAACATTTAAAAAATTATCATATTAAAAAATTAGGACAATATTGTGTCATAAGAATCAAACATTATGTTGTCATTGTTACAAATATGAATAGTGTGTGGTCATTAATGTCAATCTTGTTGTCACTAATGTCAACTATGGTTCGAAAGTTATGTTCCTTTGTACTCCAGAGCGATGCAATATCAGTTTTATACATATGTGTTGGCATTAATAAATGGAGATTGTTGGAGATTATTGCATGTGGTACATCCAAATGTATTAGGTCTTATCTGGAGCATTGGAGAAGGTTTCAACTGTCTACAACATGAAAATGGCTAAGTGTGATTGTTCTAGTGAACAATCCATCATACCATGTTTAGTGTTTTGGGCCGCATTATGGCACACTGATTCATATTATTCTGTGGTTGGAGTATGATGTTGGCAAATGTCAAATATCAAGTTCCATGGTTCCATTTGATCCACATCAAGTTCGTGGGTTTTAAGTTTCAACATGACATAAATAATGTAGCACTTTATAAGAATGCCTTGCATTCCTTTGCCTTTAGAAATTTTAGTGTTGCGGTTGTCAGATGTTGACATGTTGGTGTTAGGTGATGCTATGTTGAGCATCTATAGCTATTGGCGAGGTCCACACTACATTTTGTGATTGTTTGGCCAAAATGCATTAACAATATTATCTTTTTATAGCTTCTTCAAGTTATTTTGGTATGCACGATTACTCATGAAGTTCATGACCATGATTTAAGATTGAAAGTGTTGGAATAATATATGGAAAGTAAAGACTGAGAGGGGAGGGGTGAATCCATAGTTATAAAACTTTTATCTAAATAACTTAATTGATTAACCATAAACTCGTTGTTCTCTGTTTATCGACTCCATTGCATTAAAATGAAAGTAATGTAAAGTATGTAATTCAAAACATCAAAACCATAACAAATAAACTCATAACACAATGATTTTGGTTATGCAGATATCCTTGGTTAGAGGACAAAACTGCGGTGGGATGACACCCACAACTTTCACTAAACTGCAATATGAAAGGTGCTTGGTTAGAGCTACAATGGTTTGCTACTTCTGATAGCTTACTCAGTTAAGAGTATACAAGACTTATTAGGTCTACCTGGTTAGAGGATTTTACAATCTCTACACTCAGAGATGTACCTTGTTAGAGGATTTATAATATAAAGATCTGTTAGGATCTACCTAGTGTTGGGATTTAACCTTCACAATACAATAGTATTTAAACTATGAAATGTGTGTTATAATTTGCATCAAATACAAATGTTGATTCAGACTCTATGTGCTCTGATATGTGTTACCTTAACCTAATCTTTGTAACACTTCTCTGCTCTTTTCTACTGTAGCTAAATCTGCTTGGTTATGCTCTTCTCTACGTCGTTCTTCCTCAATAACTCAATAACAACATTAACTCCTTCATTAAAAAAAATAACAACAACTCCAACAACCTCTCCATAACTCATGAATTCATCCTTTATAAAGATTAAATTTTAACCTTTTAATCTTGTGAGTTAGTTGGGAAATGATTATCCTGAACCGTTTGATCTTCTTTCTCGCTCGAAGGTCGTGTCATGTTCACCTCGGTACTTGGTGTTTCTCTTAGAAATATAAAACTCCCATTAACCACTTGATCTATGCCTTAGATCTTCATCCTGAATTATCTCAATCGTTGATTGTGTAACCAACTGTTATTAATACTTGTAGCAATGTAATTAATGCACTAACAATACATTAAATGCATCCTTATCACTTTTTGAATTGACTATCTGACCTAGTTACATATTCCTTCTGACTTGGTTGTATGATCTCTCATTGATTGATAACTAGCAACTCGGTGTAGCATATCCACTCGGTAGCAAAATATGCTCGGTATACTTAGTTCTCAATTTCCTTTGCTTCATCGACTGCATAATGCTTTGTGTCTTGGGTAGCAAAATATGCTCGGTATACTTAGTTCTTAATTTCCTTTGCTTCACCGACTGCATAATGCTTTGTGTCTTGACTGACTGCCTCGGTGTGTATTACTGACTAGTCCTTTATGAGACTTTCTCTATTCACTGACTATTTTCTCCATGAACTATGACTTTTAAAAAACTAATGACAACAAAAATAACTTACAGAGATAACAATCTCCCCCTTTGACATTAGTTGGGCTTTTTTGACAAAAAAATTTCAAAATCATCAAATTGTGTAACTTCCCCTTAGTAGTTACTCCCTATACACTTTTCCATCTCATCTTTTTTCATTTTCACATATATAATTTTTTCATTTTTCAATATCTCATATATCTCCCTTTATCTCGTATACATAATATATCCCCCTGAAATCTTCACAATACATATCCTCCTTTTTTGACAAAAACTGCTACAACTATAGTCTAATTGTAAAAAAGATACTTATACCTTTGTTAAATGTTGGTCAATACAGTCTCCCAAGTGTCTCGGAGAGTCTGTAGTACCACAATTTTCTTGGAGATATCTGCTGAAATGCCAATAAGATCATCCAGTGTACTTATTGCTAGAAAATTTACAAGCTCTTTGACCTACTTTCGCTGGTTTTGCATCGATTGGATGTGGGGTATGAGAAATTCTTGAAGTTCAAGCAATTCCAATTAGATTTGATTCTCTTCTTGCTTTAATGAAGTTTGAACTCCCAGTAGTTCTTGTACTTTGGCATAAAATGTCTAGAATGATCCAGTCTCGGTCGGTATAGCCTTTAGTTGTTCTGTCAGCTCTTTCTCAACTTTAGTTTCCTTCTTTCTGATATCCTGGGTAAGATGTGAAAGAATACATGATTTTTGAAATAATTATATAATAGAAGTTAGACAATTTTCAATTTCACATGACTCGAATAGAGTTATCTTATCCACTTCACTTCCTTGAAGTAGTCCTTCCATCAATTTTTGTTCCATTTTGTCTTTGTGAATCTTCATCATGTATTCTATCATATCCTTATTTTGTCCTTTTATCTGCTTGGTCAATTCACCAACTTGATTCAGTAGATTCTCTGTTTCATCAATTTTGGCCTTGGGAACAATTATTGAAAATATTTCCTTGACATCTTCAAGTATGGTAGCCTTGTTCCTCTTTGCAATCAGCTTACTCTAAGCTATCTTTAGAGCTAATAGCTCTAAGTATTTTTCTAAATCCTTATGCTTCAGAGTGTTAGGATCGACTTGGGGAATGATTATTTGTTTCTCTAAGTTGATTGGCTTCCTTTTCTTTGATTTCTTCTTACCTCCCATCATACTTTTAATGACATGTAACTGATTGAATGTTTGAAGATGTTAAGTTGATCACCGAAATGCAAAAGGATAATGCAAGACATTAAATCAGTTAATGGATTGTATTGTCATTGATGTCAACTTGATATAATCTAATTGGTTATAATCAAAGTGTCAAAGACTTCAGAGAATTAGAGAGATAAAGATTATGCTTTCTGTAATGCATAAAAGACAAGTATTCACAATGTGGCTACAAACACCGACGGTCAGTGGAACCTGACGGATAGAGATCACCCATAGTCAAGTCATAGTGATGCCCGAGAAAGAACACTGATGAGCATTAATGATGAGAAGAATCACAAGCATACCCGACGACTAGAAACATAGTGTAAACTGACGGAGAAGCCAGAGGAGAACTGTAGTGCTGACCGACGCTATCAAAGAGTTAAACACTGAAATTAACTTGAGTTCAGGAACAAAAATATATCTAGCTGGCAGAGCTAAATATATAGTTAACTGGTAGTTATCATTATTTTCATCGACAAGATAAGCCAGAGATAAGTAATTAATTTAAAGTTGTTTTGTCTAGTTGGCAAGAAGATCTCAGCGAGATAAAACAAGAGTTTTACTTTAAATCTAATTGGCAAGAATTTTGGATCATGCCAAGATCAAGAAGATCAAGAACCTAACAATGGTGATATCATGTCTATAAAGAGACAAATCAATTCATTACAAATTGGTGTGGGGGAGAAAAGGAAAAGAGGATGCTGAAGAGAAACTGATGAAGAACAACTTCATACAATGCTGATCAATCAAGCTGAGGAAAGAGCTAAAGATTTCTGTGGAGACCGAGCAACAGAGCACAACATCACCAAGCATAATCAAAGTGGAGAAAAGGTATAAGAAGATTTATATTGATCAGGATTGTTTTGTGAGATTACAATAGATCTAAAAATCTGTAAGTATAACTTGTATATGTGAACAGATCATACTTTTTTCAGTTTAACCATTGATTTAGAAAGTCTCTTGACCGAGCGGGATTTAAAGATCCTTTCTATATTGAGATACATCCCAAGGAGTATCAAAAAGTTTGATCATGAAGATAGCATAAGATGCCAGATACCCATTGATAGGCCAAGTGAGTGTTTGATTAAGGAAGGTAGCATAGAGATGCCCGATATCAAGTGACAGACTAAACTTTTAAATCCTCTAACAAGGTCACACTTAAAAGTGTGTTTTTAACCTTTAACAGGGTTGGCTCTTCACCGAGCTCACTTCAGAAGAGTGAAAATTTTAGGTTACCGGTCCCAAGTGGTTTTTCCCTTAACAGGGTTTCCACGTTAAAAATTCATGTGTCAATGTGTTTATGATTCATTACTTTAGTGTTTTGCATTACACTTAACTTAATTGGATTGATCAGTATACTCTAGATAATTTACTGTCTTTTGGTAAATTAACAGACTGCTATTCGGTAAATCTATAGTAGAAGGTTTTACAAAGCATTCCGAGCAGTAGCAATTTGATATAAGTATTTGGAGGTATTCATCTTATAGGACTAAAGATAACTAAAGGTATAATATTATTAAAGATAACTAAAGGTATAATATTATGGTACTAAGTTTTAAGGGTTGATTATTGGAATATTTTTGAGGCCACTGATTCATCCCCCCTCTCAATTATTACTAACAATTGGTATTAGAGCTTGTTTGCTTAGAAAGGGATTTTAACAACTCAAGCAAAAGATCACAAGATGAACAGATGAGATGTGCCCAAGTTGAATAAAGACAACTTTGCATCATGGAAACTTTGCATATGGAAAAGTAGAATAAGATTCCACCTATCAGGTATTGGAAATGATATTGTTCAATACTTAGATATTGAATATGTGTTTCCTATAGGACCTCATACTCTTGAACAATTAAGATTCAAGCATGAGCATAAATTCATGATGATAGAACTTGCATCATCACTCTCTGATGCTGAGTTTGAAGATGTCAAAACCTACACCTCTGCAAAGCAAATATGGGATAAGTTGAAGCTTGTACATGGAGGAGATGCCAATGTACTCAGAGCAAAGGAAAAATCCTAAGAGGGGGGTTTGATGACCTAAGAGGGAGGTTTCTACATACCTTTCTCCTATCAAATATGAGAACCTAAGCACTTGAAGAGGAGACAGTGGTAAGCAAAATCTTAAGAACTTTATTGCCTGTTTATGCTATTAGAGTTTCTGCTATTCAAGAAATGAGAGCAGTTACAAACAATACAATTACTCTAGATAGTCTGATTGGTAGACTAATTTCATTTGAGATGAATGAATTTGACAATAGTGTCTTACAATATATAGAATCTACATTCAAATCTTCTCTAAAGATAAGTAACTCAATTCATAGATATGCTGTTAGAAATGATAGTGACAGTGATAATGAGGATCAAGGACTTGATGAAATTGAAGCACTTATGGAAAGAAGATTGCAGAGAGGCAAAGGCAGATACAAAGGTAAATTACCACTTGCATGTTTAAATTGTAAAGAGGTTGGACACTTTGCTGCAATATGCCCAAACCAAAGAAAAGATGACATAGGAAATGACAGATCATTTGAGAAGAAGTTTGATAAAGGTGATAATAGAGATTACCGAAGCAAAGTTGACAATCTTACAAGAGAGATACCCAAGACTACAAGGACAAAGGAAAGAAATCTTGTTACCTAGATGAGAAAAAAGCTGATGACACTGACACCGAATCAGATGAAGACATCGAGATGGTATTTGTAGCTATGAAGGATGATTCAGATGAAGATGAAGAAAGGTATGTAGAAACTGCACTCATATCTAAAGTTAGTAAAAATGATGTCTGGATCATAGATAGTGGCAACACTCACCATATGACTGGTGATAAACAAAATTTTGAGACTTTTGAATACTATAATGGTGGTTTAGTGAGAATGGAAAATGATACACCTTGTCCATTTGAAGGTAAAGGAACCATAATGTTGAAAAACCTGATAAAATGTGAAAATGCCTACTGGGTTAAAGGAATGAATTACAATTTGTTAAGTGTTTTTCAGTTGAACAATTCAGGTCACAGATTAGCATTTGAAAATAAGAAGGCAAAGATCTTCAATGAATCAGGAAGGTTGATTGGTACCGGTGAGCAGACAAAAGGTAACCTTTTCTATCTTGATGACACTAACACCACTTGTTTAAGGGCTAGAAATGAAGACATATAGTTGTGGCACAAAAGATTGTGTCATGTAAACTTTGACAACATGATAAAGATAAGAAACAAAAGGAATGTTAGAGGCTTATCAATAACGATTAAGCCCGAGCATAATATGTGCAAGAATTGTCAAAAAGGTAAGATGACAAAGTCTAGTTTCAAGAGAAAAACCCATACATCTACTGCTATTCTAGAATGAGTCCATACAGATCTATGTGGACCGATGAGGAAAAAGAGCTACTATGGAGATAGGTATTTCATTCTCTTTGTTTATGATTTTTCTAGAATGATGATAGTCATGTTTTTAAAAGATAAATAAAAAACATTTAATATGTTTAAATGGTACAAAGCAATGTTAGAAAAAAAAAGTGAAAAGAAATTGAAATGCTTAAGGTCAGATAAAGGAGGGGAATTTACTTTAGAAGAATTCACTGACTATTGCAATGAGCATGGAATTAAAAGACAGGTTTCTATACCAAGAACACCACAACAAAATGGAATTGTTGAGAGGAGAAACAAATCAATTGTTGACTATGCAAGAACATTGATGATTGAGAAAAGCACCACTCAAACATTTTGGAGGGAAGTTGCCAGTACTTCTGTCTACACATTAAACAAAGTTCAATTGAAGAAGGACACAAAAAAGACACCCTATGAGCTTTGGTATGGTCATACACCCAATGTAAGTTACTTTAGAATATTTGGTAGTCAATGTTATATAGTGAAGGATGATAGAAATGGAAAACTTGACTGCGAAAGTGAAGAAGGTATCTTCCTAGGGTATTCAACCAAAAGCAAGGCTTATAAATGTCTTAACAAGTCATCTAACAAAATCATTGAAAGTGCAAATGTGAAAATAGATGAATTTGTAGAAAAGAATGATAAGGAAAGAAAAAAGGAACCATAGGACTACAACAGGTTTGTTTATACAAAACTTGACACTCTACACGAGCAACAATGTGTCACTCTTGAGCATCAGAACATTGCACCTGAACATTAGGCTGCAATTAACAATGATAAGGACAATACTCAAGATGATGTTCTGAACAATGGAGATGAAAATGAAGGTGAAGAAGATAATCAAAATGATGAACACAGAGCTGAACCGAAACTTGACAAGTATGTCAGAAGACATCATCCACAGAATCAAATCATATGAGACAAGAAGGCTGGAACAAGAACAAGAAGTAAGTCACTTAACACCAAATGTTTACTTTGTGATTTTGAGCCTAAATCTGTTAACAAATGGGTCAGTACTACGAATGAAGAGATAGAACAGATTGAGAAGAACAATACATGGACACTTGTACCGAGACCAGATGACAAGAATGTCATCAGTACCAAATGGATATTCAGAAACAAGCTGAATGGGAATGGAGAATTCACTAGAAACAAAGCAAGACTAGTATGCAAGGGATATGCACAAGAAGAAGGTATTGATTATGGATAAAACTTTGCACCCGTTGCTAGACTAGGAGTTAGAATCTTACTTTCTTATGCTGCATTTAAAGGATTCAAGGTATACCAAATGGATGTCAAATCTCCTAAATGGAATACTTGAAGAAGAGGTATACATTGAACAACTAGAAGGGTTTGTTGATCCAGACAAGAGAAACATGGTATGTAGGCTACAGAAAGCCTTGTATGGATTGAAACAAGCACCGAAAGCCTAGTATGAAAGACTTCAATCATATCTCATTAGCATAATATTTGTTAGAACAAGTGAAAATAGCAATCTATACTTAAAAGAAGATACTGATGTTAATATTCTAATTGTTGAAATTTTTGTTGATGATATCATTTTTGGGGGAAACGAATTGTTATGAAAATTCTTTGCTAATGAAATGAGCAAGGAATTTGAAATGCCTATGTTTGAAGAGATCAAATTCTTTCTTGGTCTACAGATTATTCAACAAGATGCAGGAATATACATCACTTAGTCCAAATACATCAAGGAAGTACTGAAGATATTCAAGATGGAAGATTCCAAAATAGTTGGAACACCTATGGCTACTGGATGCAAGATGACAAAAGAAGACAAGACAAATGAGGTAAACCAAACCTTATATAGATCAATGATTGGAAAACTGATGTATGTTGTTCACACCAGACTAAATATAGCACATGCAGTGGGGATAGTTTAAAGATTATCTGCTAATCCCAAAGAATCACATATGACTACTGTCAAAAGAATTCTGAGATATCTGAAGAACACCGAGGACTATGGATTATGGTACAAAAGAGAAGGAAAATTTGAGCTACATGTCTATACAGATGTTGATTGGGTTGGAAACATTGATGACCGAAAGAGCATAACTGGAGGAGCATTCTTCATGGGTGATAGAATTGTCACATGGATAAGAAAGAAACAAGGATGCATCTCTCATTCTACTGCAGAACCAGAGTATGTGGTTGCTGCTGTAAATTGCTCCAATATTGCATGGATCAAACAATTACTGGAAGGTATGCATATGAAGACTCTTGAAATAGTAATTATTTATTGTGATAATACCAGTGCAATAAACATTTCTAAGAATCCAATCATGCATTATAAGACTAAGCATATTGCTATCAAGTATCACTATCTAAGAGAACAAGTGCAAGCTAAACAAGTGACACTAGAATATGTTCAATCAAAGGAACATTTAGCTAACATATTCACCAAGCCATTATTGAAGGATAGATTTGAGTACCTGAGACAGAGACTAGGGGTTCAACCCTTGTCTATCAGTCAATAATCTGACTAGTAGGTTACATCAACCTATACCAAATTTGAAGATCAGTCACGTTGATGCAAACACTAAAATGGACAGCAACAGATACATCTGTACATTGCAAGGTACATATGTACACAAAAAACCAGAGACATTGTATTGCTGATGGATAGGGAAATTCAAGGAATATATTATGCAAAGGGATGGAGCATGATATAGATGATAAAACAAAGAGAAGTATATTTGTTTGGCATTGTTGTCAAAGGGAGAGATGTTCTCATTATCATACAAAAGAGAGATTTGCTCTATCATACAAATGGAGAGATGATATCATTATCCAATAAAGGAGAGATATGCTAAAGGGAGAGATTATATCATTATCCATGAAGAGAAGTTCCTGAGAATTAGAAAGGAAGAGTTAATCAATATTCTAAGGGAGAGAAATTGATTACATATAAAATATCCATCTAAGAGAGAGAAGTAACAAAGGGAGAGAGTTCAGACAAAGAGAAAGAATGCTGTCAAAGGAAACAAATATTATCAAGAAGAGGAACAGTCAAGGAAGAACACATACCAGAACAAAAATATAAGATGATACATCTATCCAGAGAAGGGATTAAAGATTGAAGACAACCACTCTGTAGGAAACAAATCTAAGCTATTTTTGAGCTTACTGAGAGCCAGACATTTGTAATAGTTACATTAGGAAATCTTGATGAAACTATATATTTCATATTGTATTAGTGATAGTATAGTATGCTAATGTAGTATGTTTCCATCAATACCAATGGGAGAGATTGATGACATGTAACTGATTGAATGTTTGAAGATGTTAAATTGATCACTGAAATGCAGAAGGATAATGCAAGACATTAAATCAGTTAATGGATTGTATTGTCATTGATGTCAACTTGATATAATCTAATTGGTTATAATCAAAGTGTCAAAGACTTCAGAGAATCAGAGAGATAAAG
>MU227873.1:1894692-1918724 GCA_018584345.1 Thuja plicata | reverse complement strand
TGTCAACTTGATATAATCTAATTGGTTATAATCAAAGTGTCAAAGACTTCAGAGAATCAGAGAGATAAAGATTATGCTTTATGTAATGCATAAAAGACAAGTATTCACAATGTGACTACAAACACCGACGGTCAGTGGAACCCAATTGATAGAGATCATCGACAGTCAACTCACAGTGATGCTTGAGCAAGAACACTGATGAGCATTACCGAAGAGAAAAATCACAAGCATACCCGATGGCCAAAAACATAGTGTAAACCCATAGAGAAGCCCGAGGAGAACTGGAGTGTTGACCGACGCTATCAAAGAGTTAAACATCAAAATTAACTTGAGTTCAAAAATGTCAAAATATCTAGCTGGAAGAGCTAAATATAGAGTTAACTGGTAGTTATAATTTTTTTCATCAATAAGATAAGCCAGAGATAAGTAATTGATTTAAAGCTATTTTGTCTAGTTGGCAAGATCTCAACAAGATAAAACAAGAGTTTTTCTTTAAATCTAATTGGCGAGAATTATGGATGACACCAAGATCAAGAAGATCAAGAACCTAACAACAGTGATATCATGTATATAAAGAGACAAATCAATTCATTATGAAATGGTGTGGGGGAGAAAAGGAAAAGAGGATGCTGAAGAGAAACTGATGAAGAACAACTTCATACAGTACTGATAAATCAAGCTGAGGAAAGAGCTAAAGTTTTCTACGGACACCGAGAAACAAAGCACAGCATCACCAAGCAGAATCAAAGTGGAGCAAAGGTATAAATGAAGTTATAATGATCAGAATAGTTTTGTGAGATTACAATAGATCTAAAAATCTGCAAGTATAAGTTGTATATGTGAACAAATCATACTGTTTCAGTTTAACCATTGCTTCAGAAAGTCTCTTAACTGAGCGGGATTTAAAGATCCTTTATATATTGAGATACATCCCAAGGAGTATCAAAAAGTTTGATCACGAAGATAGCATAAGATGCCAGTACCAATTGACAGGCCAAGTGAGTTTTTGATCAAGGAAGGTAGCATAGAGATGCTCGATATCAAGTGACAGACTAAACTTTTAAATCCTCTAACAAAGTCACACTTATACTAGTACAAAAACAATAATATATGACCAAATAAACTACCAAAAATTGTAGATAAATGACCAAATTTAGTCACGTGATCAGTGATAGTTTATTGCTGGTCATTTATCTTGCGACCAAATTTATGACTAAACTATTTTAGTCATATATTTGGTCATTTATTTAGTCATTTATTTGGTCATTTATTTGGTCATTGATTTGGTCATTGATTTAATCATTTATTTGGTCATTAATTTAGTCATTTATTTGGTCATTGAATTATTCATTTATTTAGTCATTTATTTAGTCATATATTTAGTCATTAATTTAGTCATATATTTAGTCATATTAGGGCACGATGGAATCAAACCACCATCCTCCTACTTATAAAGTAGGTGCTCTTCCATTGAGCTAGTACCCTTTAAAGAATAATCACACCATTTCAACAAAAGATGGTATTTATTGATCTCGTTAATGAAATTGCATTTCATAGATTGTGTTCCGACTGAGAATACCTGGAACTGATTGAGAAACCTTTTCAATAATTATGGACTAAAAGTCTACCCAGAATACTTATTATTAAATGCAGGCAACTTTCTAAGAATAGTTCCTATACCTGATGTCATTAGCTTTCACCAACTATAGATGTCATTGTCAATTCTGAAAACCACTTTTGAAACATTAAAAACCAAATTCAAATGGATGCTACTTACAATTTAAATATGTCCATCTTGTTTGTAAAGCGTAAAATAACATATAACAATGAGATAACATACAAGAGAACCCATACAAAATGACTACAACAAGAAAGTGACCCAGGAGAAACCCTTCAATGGGTCAAAACTCTAGCAAGAGTGAGCAAGTCCTCCTCGTTCCACTATCACAGTCAAAGTACAAAGGTGTTACAATGTTCCTATGGCTTTCAAGTGTCATAACAATGTCTACAACTCACTCCTCACATCTATAATGTGCCTCTGCAACTTAGAAACCCTTGCTCTGTCACTACCACTAAAACAGTTAAGGATACAATGAGAAAGAACTTTTCTAACTAGTTTACAATGCATTTATGCCACCTATGACCCCCATACACAAAAAATGGAGGATCAAATGTCAAAAAAGCCAGATCAAACAACAAAACAATTCAAATTCCAAGGATTCCCCAAAATGTTTTGGATCATTTAAGGCATTCCTTAACAAGAATAGTCCCTAGTACCTACTACTCTACACCATAGAACTTGAAGAATTCACAACTCTAAGGCATTTAGACAACTCCTTGAATGTGACAAAGGAAACACCATGACTCCAATCATCTAGTTTCTTCTATATGATTTTCAGATCAAAGGTAATGAGAAAACTAAATTTTGACTTATCATCAAGCTCTACTAGTGTTAAAGTCAAGGCTAATGAGTCATATTGCTAAATTTGTCAGATTCATCCCTTGCTGACCATCCATTCCCAGATTAAGGGTATGGTAGTGTTATACTAGCTTGAATTGGAGATTACTCAAGCACAAGGTTGTGGTACAAATAATCAGATGCTAGAATCCATATATGAGATTGATAAAATGGAAGCTGAGGAGGAGGTGAGTATTAATAAATTAGGATTTGATGTCAGTCAAGGGGACCTAACCATAATGATGTTGTAGATGCACGAAAAGCTACTACTAGAGCTTCTCCTCACTCGTCAACATTGATTTGATTTTGTGAGGCAAAAAAGTGATGTGTGGAAGCTTTTAAAGGCATTTGATAATGGGTATTTTTTTCGGCATACTTCTGTAATTACTAATTTATTGTTTCTCATTTAGTATAATATAAAACTGTCCTTAATAGACATATTACTTTGTGAACTTTAACTCTAGAAGAAAAATTACCACTAATTAAAAAGTTGACAAAATAAGTTCACTACCTGTGTAGCACCCATTGCCTTGGCAACATGACGCAAGTCTTCCTTACATACATGATGCACAAAAATTGCACCAACTTCAACAAAGTACTGCACCAAGCAAAAATAAATAGAGATGAGCCAGTTGATCCAAATAGCAGTAACATTACCAGTTTCATTATGTGAGACAACATGCAAGTACACCTTTAGAGCCATGTCATCTATTCCTTTTGTTGTTAAAATGACATTTGCACTAGCTTTTAAAAGCTTCTCAATACGCTCCTTAGTTATATCTGCTTCTCTACATAAACAAAACAAATGAAACAAAAATGACAGTGATCACTAATATGCAACAACAAGGAAAAAATACTAATACTCAACCATCTATCCAACTCCACATTGCTGCATTGGAGACTAGATGTACCATGCTCATCTTCAGTCAAAAATCCATAATTTCTAACAACATAACAGACTAGTAACAACATGCCAAATTTGAAAATCATGGAAACTCCTACCTATCCAGTATTTCTATCACTTCCACACAGAATATTTGTCCTAGGCAATGCTTAGCACATCTTTGCAAATACATTTTACAAGAAACCCTGGGTGGTGAGAAAAGCCCATCACAGTGGAAATATTTAAAACCAACAAATCGGATATAATTTATCCAAAAATCAACAAACACTATAGATCTTATCAATAAATAAGCTGCATAGTTTATCTACCTTTCACAAATCCTATCAAACTACCTTGGATCAGTGACAAGAAGCTGCACTCCCATCTGCATTTTTGTTTTCTGAAGATTGAAATCCAAACATGCAATTCTTGTTGGGGCCACTCTTGTAGGCATTCCTTGACCTACCCAACCAGTATTAAGGGTATAAACATTCAATAGATAACTATCTTTAGACCCTTGTCCATGTGCCTTCAAAATATTGATGCCCTGGAGAAAAAAGCAAAACATGATCATTCTTAAGCAAGCATCCAAAAAAATTGATTCGTTTATCCTAATCTACAGTCCATGTAGAGAAAAAAAAATCATCTCCCCCAGGCATTTATACAGTCCCCTAGTTCCCAAGGATGTCAATCCAAATAAGAAATAACCATCGAATAGAGATACACTAGATTATAGGAAATCCACTTGATAATGTAACATAGAGAGGTACAAAGTATTGACTTAGGAGGCACTGCCAACATCTGCAAGCCATGGAATTTTGAACCATAGATTTACAGGGATAAACAAATTATAGCCTATTACAATGATGGATCTAATCCATCTTCTAACAAAAAAAAATCATAGTAGACCAGTCTAAAGTGGAAGGTTTGATCTAAGACAAGGATCTGTTGAAGAGATTGTTAAAGGGGACAGTCACGGTTTATTAAAGGTTCAAAGTATTGAAGGAGTTTGATGTTGTTAGTATGGTATTATGTTACCTTAGGGGTATGTGTAATACCTTCATAATGACTAGAGACGTATGTAAGGAGTTAAGGAGTTGGAGTTTTGTTTGAGATGTTTAGGGCTTTCATAGGGAATGGTGTGAAGAAGAATGCAATCACAAGTTGCAATCAAAGATATTGGAATGATCAAAGTTTTGATGTGAGTAAAATGTAGCTATTGTTTGTGGATCAGAAGAGTGTGAAGGTTTTATAGTGTGGCCTAGTACTTGTAGGCCTGACCCTTGGGGTCATTGTGAAGGGCAAGAGTTCATGTGACAGAGACTGTGATTAGAGATGAAGTATTGTCATGCAGGACATTTGGAAGAGGTGAGTGTTGCTGCAAAACAAAGAAGAATTAAGAGTTTTGTTATGATTTTGAGTGGGTCCATGATGCTCATCCATTAATCTACAAGAATAAGTATCATTCACAAAGACTACTAATATAGACTCACAAGGACTGGTCATTCCATATGGACCCACAAAGGATATCATGAAAATTGTGAAATGAGAAACAAATTTGGTCCATAATAGTACATCAAAATTGATGTCCACTAGGATATCAGAGGATAAATTGATATAAAATGATCTCACTTCCTAAATATTCTCACCTTTGGCCATAGAGACATATCCATATCGAAAACTCTGAAATAGATTTGAGGAGAAATATATTTGTTTCCTATTAGAACTACCATTTTTTCAACTACTCCTGCAGAATAGAAATATTCCAATATAAAATAGTTTCATTGCACTAAGGAGGTTGCTCCTTAAGAGTAATTAGCTGAAAATCTGGGCCAAATGTTTATTTAGGTGTTCCAACATTTTGAATTGCCAATCGGTTATAGTAATATAATTTTTATTGTTGCAGAAAGATGTAAAGGAATTGCCTTTATGTTAGTGTTACACTATATATTCGATATATCATATTGCTAATCATGTTAAGTTGATATCGGTCATAGCATTTGATTTATACATGTTAAGTTTGTTTCGTACGAATTTTCTAAAGTTTGATGTCATATGTATAGAAAGTTAGAAATGAACTTTACTGTAGTTATGAACAAAAAGGTCACTATGTATAGGAGTATTTCTTCTGTGCTTCTTTGACATTGACTTTTAGTAAATTTCTAATATTTATGTTGTGCGGGCTATGTTTGTGCATCAACTAATTACTGAAAATGTAGTAAGGCTCAAGCCTTTCTAGTGCAGGGGCACCCAATCCAGGAAGATCAAAGGTCACCAGGGGAAATAATGATGTTTGAAGTCATTTTTATCATTTTAATGATGTATTGATTCATGTTGAATCCATTTTTAAAGACAAGATCAAGAATTGTAATGATTTGCATAAAGTTTCTAAAAGTTGTCAACAAGGTCCTCAATAGGTCTAGGAGGTCAAAATTTGAGAAATGACCCATGAAAAGGTAAATATTATGTAATAATTCATTGAATGTCCATTATTACATGTTTAGAAGGTTATCAACAAATTGTGAGGTTTTTTATGTAAAAAATGTAAAGATTGCATAAAAGATGTAAAAAGTGCAATCTTGCAAAATTGCAATTTTGCAATGTTCCACCGAAAGTTGTCATAAGTTAGGTAATCAATTATTGAATTTGGTTAGGTAGTTGGAAACTATCAACAAGCATATAAAACACATGTAATGGTCAAATGAGGGCATGATATTCAAGTTGGGCTTTTGAGAAGTTGCAATGCTTAGGTCTTGGACTGTCACCATCTACAGACATGTGGTGACAGTCAAGAGGATTTTGAATGTTTTGATATGGAGGATACCCATGTAAAAATTTCAAGAAGGAAAGGTGGAATATAATCAAATTCTTGTAATGTTTTCATTTTGTATTTCAATAAGAACTTTCACAGTTTGAAGTTTGATAAGGAAGACAGTTACATAAACAATGGGTTTTTTTTTTTTTTTTTGTTTTCAAGCATTTTTTAATGTGTTAATAGATTTTTGATGGTCTTGAATTGACTTGGGACTAAAGGAAGATAAATTAAGATTAATATTAATACATTTTTATTTTTTTCCATGAAGTATCATGGAAGAATCAATAAGAAATATGAAAACTGTCACTAAAACCTCATTTACAGAATAACTGCCAAGGGTTTGTTTATATCTTCAAAGTTAACCATTAAAAAGTTAATATTCTCGGAACATTAAAAAGTAGACTCATATGTATTTCAAATGGTTTTGGTTTCACTTCAAATGGTTTAGTATGGTGTGAGTAATTTGATTCCTTAGTGGGCTGCAACAATAAAATTCTGAGTTTTTATTGACAAAAAATCAGTCTCAATACGGGGGCAATAAATCACAGTTGAACTGTTGGATCTTTAAATTTTTTTTATATATTTGATAAAAACTAATTACCTACAACCTCACCAAAGGGATTCTTAAAATTTGGTCTATGTTGGGAGATATTAATGTCTGAGAACAGGTCTATAAAACTGTCAATGTATGACAGTCAAGTTCATGTTTGATTCACTTTCTAATATGATTGATCAAATTTCTAAATTGGATGTTGATACTTTGTAAGGGGAATGGGAATGCATAATATTACTGATGTTATAGACAAAGTAGTGTTAATATTAAGAATAAAATAATTTCAAAATTAAATTGTTAAACCACAAGAAATACAGAGTTGTTCACAGTTTTTGAGAATGAATATAAGAAGGAAGAAAGTTGTATCCATTAAATATTTTGGAGGTGTGGGTGATGGAAAATGTTGAACACTAAGGCCTTCTAGAAGGAAATTGATTATTTGGAGAAATTTTCAGCAAGAAATGGTGGTGATATAGGGACACAGTTTACTGTTCCACCAGGGAGATGGGTGACTGACAGTTTTAATCTCACAAGAAAATTCACTCTATACCAGGAAAAAGATGCAATCATTTTACGATCTTAGGATCTGAGCCAGTGGCCTATAATTACTCCACTCCCTTCATATGGTCATGACTGGGAACACCCTAGAGGAAGACATATTAGCCTTATCCATGGAGAAAATCTGGAGAATGTTGTGATAACAGGTGAAAATGGAACTATTGATGGACAAGGACA
Source organism: Thuja plicata (assembly GCA_018584345.1). NCBI lineage: Eukaryota > Viridiplantae > Streptophyta > Pinopsida > Cupressales > Cupressaceae > Thuja > Thuja plicata. The sequence goes on along the minus strand of MU227873.1, from coordinate 1,911,280 downwards.
GATGTGGTGGGATATGTGGTTCAACAAGTCCCTACAACATACTAGGGGTCACCTTTCTGAATTTCTAAACTCAACAAATATAATCATTTCAAATGTCACATTCCTTAACTCACTATTTTGGAATATACATCCCATTTATAGCTGGAATGTGGGTATAAAACAAGTTACAATACTTGGTCCTCTTGATGCCCCTAATACAGATGATATTGATCCAGAATCTAGGTTGAATGTATGCATCGAAGACTACTATATTTGTAGTGGTGATGATCTTGTAGCTATAAAGAGTGGTTGGGATGAGTATGGGATAAATGTGGGTCAACCCAACTCAAACATAGTTATTCAGAGGGTGATAGGCACAACACCAACTTGTTCAGGCATTGGAATTGGGAGTGAAATGTCAGGGGGAATATCTGATGTGCTAGTAAAGGACTTTATAGTTTACAATGCATCTACAAGAATCAGGGTAAAGACTGATATTGGAAGAGGTGGTTATATTACCAATATCACCATCTCTAACTTCCAAATGGAAAATGTCAAAGTGCTCATCAAATTCACATTTGATTCCAATGACCATCCTGATGATAAATGGCACATCAATGCTCTTCCCCTCATCAAGGGAATAGAGATAAAAGATGTTGTGGGTAAAGACATACATAAGGCACCAAGCTTTAAAGGCCTGAAGACATACAAACCAAACATAGTAACATTCAAAAATAGGAATTTTTAGCTACTTTTCAATATATATTTATACAATGCCAAGTTTCAATTTATTCTTATCCTATATGGGAAGTTATGCAAATTACCTATCCAGTAGGTATTCTAGCATTTTATCTCACCAGTGACCCTGCTGTAACCATAGCATTTTATCCAAGATGACTCCATCAAGTAGAGTAGCACCCATGCCAAAAAATTCCTCATCCTCAATGGTGCACCCATGCATCACAACACTGTGACCTGCCTAAAGCATGCAAGCATGTCAAACAAACATATCAATTCTTATTATAACTCTCTAAATCAGCTACAAATATAAATTACATAGATCATTAAATATTCAAGACAACTGCAAACATCCCTCCAAATTTATTGACAATTTAAATAAAAAAGGTAAGCAAATCCTCCACCCCCAGACATATTTTTTCACAAATCAGAAATCGTCATCGAAAAAATCTTGCCACTTCAAATATTTATATTTAATGCAAGAGACTTGAAAAAGAAAAATAGAACATGTTATACAACTGCCATAAGCTACTTGAACTAGATAATTGATCTACATTGTAAAAACAATAGTCTATTGAACATGTCAATCTCTCAAATGCTAGTTAGTTGTGTAACATATGCAGTCCATGCCACATATTGTCACTATACAAGCCAGACTCTTCATGCAATTCATCATAGATTTATGCATGGATAAATTTAGCAACAAAATATGGTAGTCACATTTATCATGATATAAGCAGCCTAACACATTAAGAGGCTCTAGAAGAATTAAAATGGTTCTAGAAAGAGAACTAGGGGAAATCACAAGTAGTCAGTAGATGCATTTATAAATTCATGAAAAGTAACTGTAATATAATTACATACCAATTGTAACTTTACTCCCAATAATTGTAATATTAGGGAAAGAATGACCTCTAGATAATGATTCTTTTGAGAGGTTATCCACTTTCATTTCAGCTTTATATATTTTTCCTAACAAAGTTACTTTGGTAGAAGTCTGTATTGGAACTCTTTTAGATCTATATGCCTCTAATGGCTTGTAGTATCCTCCTGCCAAATGGAGCCAATAAAAGTTCCTAATAAAATTTTTGTGTTTGACTTATCTAGAATCTTGAGGAGAAGAAAATAAATAGCCTTAGCATTATTTCTCTTTGGATACTCCATTTCAAATATTTGAAGTGTTTTTGTTTATGGCACTGATATGCTTTTACTGATTTTATGGTTTGGGAAGCTCCCTTCCAGTTCACGTACTAATGTATCCACTATAACTCCTGAGTGAGGACTTGATGTCATATTCACAATCTAAAAAATAAAAAATGAAGGTTGATTCCACATGTTTCTATGATCAATTGTTGGAAGGAAAAATAGAACTTATGAGGATACAGATAAAAAATAATTGGCGACCTTAAAGTTACCTCAACAAAATATGTTGCTAGTTTTAGTTGAACATGAATAGGCTCTGCAACCAAATGGGCCCTATAGAATCCTGCAGTTTGATCATGAAAATGGTCATAAAATTGACCCCTTAGACTTCTCTTTATTGGATAATTGACTCTTAACAGTGTATCTTTAATTCTTGGTAAATTAAATTAGTTTTTAACTTGAAACGTTGACTTAATAAATTCTTACACAATCAGAATCAGAAGCACAAAAATCATTTTGAATAGACTATGGAAATCAGCTAACACTTAATTAAGTTTGCAATCGTGCGATAAAATTAACATGTCTATAATATAATTTAACAAGGAATAAAATATACATATGAGATGCAAAATGATAGGTCATTGAAATTACTTGTAGCAACATTTGTCATCATATGGGATTGGACCTGTAAAAATTTCTTTTGTTGTTCCATAGAATTTTGTTTCTATTGCTGTAGTAAACCAGAAGAACTGTGAAGCCTTGGCTAAAGTTCCTGTTATGCAAGATTTGATTGCAATAGCACTTGTTTCTATTGTTGCAATTGTTGAGGCTAAGGTTGGAGCTTGGAGAGGAGTTTCTGCTGTTGTGTCTGTTGCTTCAACTGGTCTGGCTGTGATGGTAACAATGATGATGATGCTTGTTGTGTTTGTTACTGTTGAGTATTTTTGGTTTTTAGAAGCTATTGTAAATGTTGTTGTTGCTACTGCTCCTGCTACATACCTGAAACATTGGTGAGGGAAGGTGGTTGCTGTTGAGTAATAGATGGTTGTTGTGTAATATCTTGTTGCAACTGCTAATGTCTAACAATAGATTGTTGGTGTTGATGTAGGAGAGATGGACAAGTTTGTTGTAAAGTGGATGGTTGAATTTTTTGAAGGACTGCTTGTTGAGTAGATGGTTGAGAATTCTTCATGAGTGATTGTTGAGTTGATTGAAGAGATGGTGGTTTTAATGGTTTCAAGATAGACTGTTGTGACAGTGGGAGATGGTTTCGTTGCACAAGTTATTGGTTTTGGATATGTTGATGTTGAAATTGTTGTTGTGGTTGCTGAAGCATTGATGGTCCATGTTGTGACTATTGTTGAAGCCTCTATTGGAAAATATCTTATTTCTATTGCAATTGCTGTTGGACATCTGACTGGTGTTGTGGAATCACTTGTTGTTGATGTTTTTGTTGCCTTGTTTGAATTTGGCTCTAAGCACTTACAAGAACTTTTTGAGCTAAACCTTGGCCTGTGGAAATGTTTACTAAATTTTGAGTGCCAAAACATTGTCCACTTGTACTTTGAGATAATCTTGAAAGTTGAAACTGAAGGCAAGGCAGAAGCCAAAGTAGCTGCACTCCGCATTCCACCAACACTCATGTTGTTTAGAAGATTTTTTTGTAGTTGTTGTTGCAATTGAGATTGACTAGTTAGTGGAAAATCATTTGCTAATGTCTGTAATGGATTTCGTAGCTATGATGATATCATAGGTCCTGCCACAATGTTGAAATATTCAAAAAAGCACGAAATAAACTATAATGTCAACCAAATCCTCAGTGAAATATTGATGTTAACACAAGAAGCTGTGCATTTTGTTATAGACATCAGAGTAATGGTACAAAAATCTAAAGATGCGCTAATTGGTAGAACCATTAGTGCTAAAATATTAGCTTTCTGTAAGATTTCACACCAGGATCCAGAGGCTTCTGGCTACTACCACCAGAACTAATTCGCAAAGTATTCCCTCAAAGAACCTGGATTTTTGTTTCCAATGATATCAAATTTGTAGAAATTCTCTGTAGATAATCTTGTTGCAGAATTAAAAGGATTAGCACGTAAAAACATACACATGATAATGAAATATCCATCATGATTAGAAGGAAAATATCTATCTAACTCAATTATTATATTGGGGACTTACTGAATCAACATTCACATTAAATTAGATTAAGTCAGTCAGTTAATGTGGAGATTAGGTCGAGGAAACTTTAAGCTTAAAATTAGGATAAGTTTAATCACACTATTCACAAGGGAAGACACTTGGTTCAATGGAAAATTCCATGTTGTAAGCACCTCGTTAGTGTTGAGTTAAAATCTTCTTCAATACAAAAAATAAGTTTATATTATATGATATATACATAAATTGTTTTCTTCCTAAATTCGGTCGTTTGTCTTCATATATGTTTAAACAAATTTAAATGTATCATCTTTTATCACTCATTATTTTCACTCTTTTTAAAGTGGTAACTAAAAGATGGAGATATAACCATACTGTATCAACAGGAAAGCTCAAAGGAAACAAACAAATTAAGATATTAGCTACAACTATCAGAAAGAAAATCAAGCATTAAAAACACTGAAATCTTGATTACAATAAAATTTGACAGTCACAAATGGAATATACATTCCAAAGAAAACTCATAAATTTTTTTAGATATACTAGAGTAGAAGAAACACACCTGGTCTGCAGCATCAATGTAAATCTTCTCTTCAAAGCGCACAACAATATTTTTAAGATCATCCACGCCTTCAGAACCTCTGATTGGCATGTGTTTTTGGAGAGTATCCATTCTGCACATAAATATCCACATGACCTTAACTAATTTCCATTATCAAACAAGCCAGTTGCAAGCACTTTTGCCAAATAGAATGCAATAATATATTGCTTGTGAGAACAAATATTTGGAAGAGAAAACAAGCAGGTGAGGGGAATCACTAGCACAGAATGGACAAAAATGTCATATAGCTAGCATTAAAAAATAATGAACACATCAAGAAAATCAATTCACAAAACACATACACATTTTCAATTCAAAATTTAAAATTAATCAAATATATGTACCAACTAGTTATATATTGTGTTGTGTTCCTAAATGAATTGCAAGATAATCAAATGCAGAAAGTACTAAATAACAAGATGAAAATAACAAAGAATGGGAGCACATTCTCATCCATAATAACCCTAAATTTTTGTAGTAGACTCAGTGAGCTTTCATTTGCATTTGGTTTTGAGTCAGATGACCATGGCATGTGAGAGAAAATGGAATCCCTAGTAGACTGTGATATTAAAATTTTAGTATTTGGACAATAAGCAAGTTTGTTTGATCAAATGAATGTTGTGTAAGGGTTTATAATCAATGATGAATGTTTGTTAAGGGTTAGGATAATGAAAGGAATAGTTTGAAGCATTGAATTGGTGATCTAATGAAGATGGACAACGTATTTGTTTGGGAAATAACATTTATAACTGTCAAAGAAATGACAGCCAGGTCTGTGATTGAGTCACTGTTCTTTTGAGTAGCCTTTTATCATAAACTCACTTAGAGATGGATGCACTGAAGGTATTTAATGACTCATTCGTGTCCTCAGATCAATATTGGATTACTGTACTTATCATGTAGACAACAAATGTAATCTTTCTTCCAAGGGACGGTGTGCAGGGTTGATGGAAGTTGTTATTGTTGGCAATGACCTTATTGATTTTGTTTATGGTCTAATGATTTGGATGTGTTGTTGATAGACAAAAGGAATATTGAATGATATGTGGGTGAATAAATATTCATGATTCTTGAATGTGGAAAGGCACCGTAATGAATAACTTTTGCGTGCAGATAGTGTAAGATTAGTCTGCTGGTTTTGTTGATTAGAGCTAGTAGAATGTGGACTAGGACAAAGGATCATGGAGATGAAGATTCTTCATTTATAATGTCAATACTAATGCTTGAAATTGTAGGGTATGAAGAGTTGCTAATGATATTGCTTGTGGACAACATTGTGAGATCAGAGTGCAAGGACCTTGAAGAAGCAAAGGTGATTTGAATTTAGACTCTAACGAAGGAGTGTTTGGACCTATTTGTTGAATATTTCCATGATGTCCCATGGTGTTTATCATGTGGTTTAAACCAATTATTTGATAGTTTTAACAAGGGTTGAATGTCTCTTTTAAGTTTTAGTTTGATAGGATTGAGTAACCTATCATATATGTTATTGGTTCGGTGATTCTATGCTATAGAAATATTGTTTCTCCTCTAGTGATTCGTTCTTATGGGGAAATGAATGGATGGATCAAAAGGATCCTATGATTTTATTGGTGTTCCAGGTTGTTCTACTTCAATTTACTTATAATTTCCAAGTCTTTATCAATATACTTGGGCTTCAAAAATACCTAGAAACTTGAACACCTTAGCAATTGATTCAAAATCCATTATCGGTCCATTTTGTCAAAACTTCAATTCCAAAATTGCAAGCCAATAAAACTCAACCACATAATCTATTTCATTACATATGAGTTGCTTTTATTAAACTGTTTACATCTTTTATAGTGTCATTATGATAAAATTCTTATGAACATCAGTAGTACGCCAAGTACATCTCACAAAGTGCATAAATAAGAGTCAAATTTGAGAACTAGTATCCAGTGACATCCAAGAAGAAAATAATAAATGTTGTTGGAGATCAAATCCATGTAAAGAAATGATACAAGACATAACATCCATGCAAATAAAGCATAAGAGAATATTTGTTCTAGTTCAGTTGGCTACATTGCTAAGAGATAAGATATAATCTATTTTGGAAAATAGCAACAAATAAAGGCATGTAAAAAATCTAAAAGGTTTACTATAAGAATTTCTTGATTGCTTTAGTTAGGCAAAAATTAATTATTCAGGAAGAATTCGTTGCCTACAAATATGGAAAGACATATTTTGAACTGTATGAAGATTTGGAATGAAATAAGATAACTTACACTTAACTGAAGAAAGGTTTTGTTGTAAACAAAGAATGGATAACATGTAACTTAGGAATGTTATGTTTATTGGTTGTAATCAGAGCCAAATTTTGCTTCTTATTTCTAGAAAAAAATCACTTAAATTTATTCCTTCTGATATCAGTAATTTATATTTTACAATTCCAGTTGAGATTTATCCAGTTTTTATTTGGAACTTCATGGTACACCATTATGAGCATCTGCAACAAAGGTATGAGAACATTTTTAATCATTTATAGCCACTTACAAGAATTTTTAGTGGAGCTGTTGGTTATGTTCCTTGTTCTGAAAGTTTACCCTGAAAATTCTTGAGATCTCTGTTCTTCCTGTGTCCAGAAGGTAAAGGTTTATAGTTGAAATCATTTACATCTCTTTAAAATTTGTGTTTTTGTCCAAAACCTAGTTTGAAATGTCAAAAACCCTAAGAAAAAGGCTAAATTTGTCTGGAAATGCATAAAAACCCTAAGTGCTCAGTCCAGGTTATATTTTTGTGTTACCTTTTTCATATTTTAAAGCAAAACTTATTTGAATGTGCTTATTACCTTGTCACTGAGTCTCACTAGAAAAACAAAATATTCTTTATGGTCTTGAGACTTGGAGGAAAGATTTGGTCGCGTTGTCTCTTAATAACATGGAATATGCTGATATGGATATGAGACTTAATGCAGACCGTTCATCTCAGAAAAGATCCAACAATTGTCGCTTTGTCTCTTGATAGAAGCGGGGTTAGTTATTTCATTTGGCAATTTTGAGTTTTCCTCAGTTGCGTTGTCTCTTAATAAACCCGTGATTATAAGTTAACTTTATCAGTAAAGACAAAAAATGTTGTCGCGGAGTCGCATGATCAAACAAAGGTTAATGAATTTATCCAGCAACATAGAAAAATGACAATCGCTGAGACTCCAGATATAACTCAAGGTAAAAGACACATTAAGAAGAATTCTTTGTCGTGAAGTCTCCATAAAATGAAGGGTTAAGTCAGTATCTCATGAGATCTTGTGACAACCATGGATCAAAGAGTTAATCTGATGGTAGTCACTGAGTCTCCTGAAGGAACTGCAGTTAGTAAAAACATTAAGCGACAAAGAGGTTGATTCAGTCGCCAAGTCGCTAGAAATAAATCAGAGTTAATATAGACTTTTCAGCGATTCCATTATGAATAGTTGTTAACCACTCAAATTTTAAGGATTTTGACAGATGGAAAATAGCTGTAGTATGAGTTAATGCAGCCAAACAGATGCGATTACAATTATATTTGGAATTTTATAAGGTTTTTATGTGAGATCACTCATCAAGAATTGATTGTCTGACAGTATGAATGACATGGTTAATGCTAGAAATTGATGTCGTAGAATATGAAGCTCATAATGAAGTGATGGAATTACCAACCAGAAGTGAAAATCCGCATTCAATTGGAAATTATAAGTATATTTGTTCATTATCATTTCATTTTACCAAGCTTTTATTTCTCAGAGTGAAGTATTTACAGAGTTTTAGTTTGCTTATGAGAGGTTGAGGTTTCTAGTAGCAAAGTTATTCTGAGGGTGATATTTGATTTGAAATTCAGTAAAGATTGTAGTTGACAGTGTTCTAGAGTTTAGAATTACAAAATTTCTTCATAATTTACAGTTGTGTTGAGGGTTTGATAGTATTTGTTTCATTATTGGTATTTAGGGTTGTGATCAGAACAAAACTAGGGTTTAAGTTAGGCCCAGAGTATGGCGTCTACGAGTGGGAGAAACGAATATGTTGAGGATGATTCAAAAGCAAAGAGAAACTTCTCAAATGAATTTCTCACTCTGCTTCCTAGTTCTAGTCAAAACTGAAAGGTTAGTGCTGATGTTTTGATTGATGATATGTCATTTATTAGAGATGCTAAAACACCAGGGTCGTTAGGATATTCACTATTCAATTACTTTTATAATAATAGTGATGGACCCATGCCTGTCTCAAATCCTTGGACTTGTGGTTTGGCCAGATTATTAGTTCCTGATGTCTTTGTTGATGTAGACTTCATATTAGAATTGGCCAGTAGATATGACCCTTTGATAAAAAACATTAAGAGGGATGATGGAAAGCCTCTACTCACCCTATACAAGAATTCCTTTATGAAGGCTTTGAATGTGTATTACCCAATGACTACGGAGATAAATTTGAAGAGTTTGGAAAATAGATATACCAGGGAGTCTGGTATTGCTGCTAAATTGATCAAGGATCACCATGTCCCTAAGAAATTGAAGGCCTATGTGACCCCTATGGGAGGAAAAACCCCATACTTCTTCAAGGAGATAAACTTTTACATGAAGTACATCACATATGCACTATGTAGAGTGCTTGGGAGAGATGCTGGAGCAGATAGAATTACTTCTGACATTTTGATGATGGTGTTAGATATGTAGAGTGTTCACACCACTTCAAATTATGATTATATTCAATATATTATTGATCAGATGCACCAGGGGTTTATTGAAATACAAGATAAGAAGGATCATCCAAAATTCATGCATTATTCAATACTTATGCATATGATTCTTTATTACACTTATCCAGTTTTGGACCGTCAATTGCTACAGCCGCAGAGATTTCACCATAATCAGCCTAACCCTATTCAGTTTTGGACCACAGTGTGGAATTACACATCTAGAAAATAAGAGTTTTGTGCTTTTGGGAATTGGATAATATATCCATTGCTTAAGTGCTTAGGAGTTGATGAGCCTAGATTGCCTATTAGGGTAATTCAATTGTTTAGGCCCTGTCAGTATTTGGACAAATGGCCAACAGATCATAATTGGGGTGATTTCTACTATGAGCAGAGGTTTACCGTCATAAGGGTTTATGGTTTCCCTTACCCTCCACATATTTTTCCATTTCATGTGCCACCTAAGATATCTACCATGGAATTCATCTGGCAGCTCATTTTAACAGATAAAGAGCACCTTGCTCCACACAGGAAGGGAAATTTCACTCCTAGGTAGTTCAAGATTTACAATTTTCTGATTGGAAAAGGGGCCCTAGATCAGGTGAATGCCTATTTGAATCATTTCAGAATGAATGTAGCCTTACATAGACATGTTGACATAGAAGGCTTCATCTTGAGTGCGAGGAAATTGCTTACACCCACCATCCCTTACACCAAAATACATGAAGAATGTATGGAGGAAGATCTGATCAAAAATATCTTAGAGGATGAAGAGGTGAGTAGAAGAGCAACTAAATTTAATGAACTCATGGATTTGGAGAGACAGGTGAGGAGAAGAGGAATGAGTTTTGGAGGGTTCTACCCTAATTTGCCTTATATTAAGAGGCTAGATGCAATGATTGATAATCACACTCTCTTGTGTAATCAGTTGGAAGAGGCACTAATAGTGCTAGAAAAGAGCCACAAAGATCATTCAGAATCTGAATATGATGATGATAGTGACCAAGGTTACCCTTCACCTTCTACCAATCCAGAATATCAGGCAATTGCATATGGTCAGCCATATGAAGGTGAAAATATTATTGACCTAACAGAGGTCCCGAAAAAGGAAATATCAGATGAGCCCCTTCTTAAAAAACAAAAGGTGGAAGTAGGGGAGCCTTCTAAGAAAAGAAGAATTGATAAAATTGGAGCCCTAATAACTGGGAATAGACCCTATGATCATCAACTGAGAAAGAAAATTAGGGCTTGAAAGAAATTACAGAAAGATGTTGAGGAAGAGGATGAATTACCCCTCAGATGATGTATTGATGAAAGACTGTTGCATCAAGAGGAGTTCCTCAATGATGACAACTTCATAAAAAATAGGGAATTCAAAGATTTCCTTATTTGGAATAAGCAGCAACAAGTTGGGAAGTAGTTGCAATTGGCAGGAGGTGATCTAGTAACTGAGGAAGCCTTACAGTCATTGCAGGAATTTGATCCTGAATATGAAGAAATAACACCAGAGCAGGCTAGAGAACTGGTTAAAGCCAGTGGTATGTTGTTTGTGGAAGGATGGGACTTGTCCTCAACATTTATCATAGATCAAATTAGAAGATGACCTAATATCAAATTGTTATCAGAGACCCAGGTTGGAAATATGATGAGAGGGTTTGGTTATAACCCCAAATCCCAAGCACTTGCAATGTGGAGCCTAGCTCCTAAGGATCAAAAGCCATCTATTCTTAATATTCAGGAAAAGATGGAGGGAAACAAGATTATTTGGACACTTTACAACATATGAGACTTGGAGATAGCCCAAGTAATGACTCATTTTGCTTAGATGAATGAGGCAAAAACAAATCAGCTATCAAAAAATTACAAAAGCTCACTAGTGACACTAGTGATATTATCAAAGACAGGGAATTAGCCCTAATAAAAATCAAGGAAAAGAATAAGCTTATAGATGAGCTTACCAAATAGATAATGGAATTAAAAAAGCCTACTCTTGTTGAGCCTAAGGAGGTTATAGATGCTAAAATCTAGGCTGATGATACAGAGGATACATTGGTTGAAGCAGAGCAGAGGATCATTGAGCATAATAGTGCAATTTTGGGAGCATTGGTATCAATTTTGCAGCATAGAATTAATATTATTAAGGTGAAGATAGATATAATATATGGAGCATATGGTAGGTTGTCAGGCCTACAGATAGAAGTGGCAAGTCTTTTGACAATTTTGAACCCCTACTATGCAACTTGGTTCAGGAAGACATCACTTTTTGAGAGATTAGCATCAGTTTATCCACTAAGACCAGATTTTCCTGAAATAGTAACTTTGGTAGGTATCGAGATAGAGAAAATATGGGCTACCTTATCCTTTTTCAAAGGTAAAGCCAATCAAATTGAGGCCAAATTAAAGATGTTTGGGTTAGATTATAGTAGGTTTGTACCTCCAATTAGGGCCGAGGATGATCAAATCAAACCATCAGGGTTATGGATATCAGAGTTTGATAGTGTACTTCCCAATAAAGAATTTTATGTCTCTGACCAAGGAGAATTGGATATGGAAAGGTTTAATGCACTTCTGGATGAGGCATTTAATCAGAATCAGATTGCAATAAATTCATATCTGATGTTAAGAGCATAACAGATGCTAGATGGGAGAGGAAAAAGACTCAGTTGGAGAATATTCAAAATTTTGAGTGGCCAAAAGAGGAAGATGTGACTGCCTAGGATATTCTGACACAACCTAAGAAGAAGAAGCCAGTGATAGTAGATTTGGATATCATTGATGAAGAATAAAGGAATGTCAGAACACCTTGTACAGATTTCTTGAAAGACAAGCTGGTTAGTCATCACCAAAAGTCAAATCAGAGACTATCCTCACTATACATAAATAAAGGTGTCAAAGATCATATGAAGACAAGAGGAAAATCAGATTTCATTCTCTGCTTTTGTCTTTCCACCGCTTGGGTCGCTCTTCTCTTTTGTCTTTTCTGCAAATTTTAGGGTTAGGTTTCTTAAACCATCCTCAGCTTGTTGCATCCTTGTCTTAAGGATTCCAAGATGGTTTAGACCTATAAATAGATCAAATGTAAAAGTTTTTAAAGTGGGAGATGAAATATAATTGTAAGCCAGACTTCTAGAATTCAGTCTGTGTTTTTTTTGAGCTTTTAGCCTTTATATGTACTGAAGCAGAAATATATGAATTAAAATACAGTGCAACTTTATTCTACATTGTTTTTGTCTCTTTTCTTATTGTGTGTACTCTTTTATGTTTAATTTGTAAGGCATGTTAAACATATTGGCTATAAAGTAGCTATCTAATTATTTGCAAGCTTCTTCTAAGGGGAGAATTAAATTTTGTGAGTAGTTTCAGAGAGTACAACAGTGATTGAGGATTTGATACAACATTATGGGAGTGACAAGGTAATTTGTAAGGCACTTTACCTGAGTTGTATGTAGGTTGTAAGGCATCCTACAATATTCTTATTTGTTTATCTCTGTGGATTTATATCTTTTGAGTCTATAGCCCAAGGATAGGCACTAGTCTAGAACCTATTAAGTGATCCATCATCATCCAAATATTTAAAACTATTCAAAATCAATTACATTTACACAAAGAGCATATATTTAAAATCAATTGTACTCACAGAGTTTACAATTTGAGTTTGTTGATTTCTTAAAGAGAAAATCAAATAGGTTACTCCTCCTAAATTCATAAGAATTATAAAAGGAAAGAAGGATGAAATTCCTTATCATGTTGTTGTCTGTCATCATCAAGATAATGATTTGGATTGTTAAAATTTTCCTTAGAGTAATCATAGTTATCTGCATTGTTATGTATTTATCCATATAAGAACAAGATCATTCAACACATAAGTAAAAATCCACTCTAAAGATACTGTCAAGTCAGTAATCAATCATAGGTAAAACCTGCGTGAGCTAGTGGATCTCAAAAAAGAAGGAGGTGATAATAGGTATCCCCAGTGTTATCAAAATACCTCATCAATTAGTGTTTTCTCTTGCTTGAGTCAGAGTTTCAAGGCATTGGGAGTCATAGAGTTAATCAAATATTCAAGCATTTAGAGGCCCTGCAAGAAAAAACCCTAATAGGAGCTTTAGTCTTCATAAGAATGATGTACTGGTAGTTTGATGAGACAACTAAAGATTTATAATTTGCTTCACTCTTCATTCAGTTTATTTAAAAATTCATGGTTTAATTTTTGTTAATGAAGATTGCATGGATAATTTTTTCCAGTTGTTGTACCAAGGAAAGATTGTCAAAGGTAATTTATAGAGATGATGAATGATAGATTTTGTACCAAGGATAGATTTTGTCCCCTAACAATTTTAGTTCTCCAAAAATGGGAGATTTGGAACAGAGAATGGACATAGATCAAAGGATAGAAGAATTTTCATCTAACTTACTTTCAAATCTGTCACCTTTGAAACATCCTGAAACCAAATCTTTTCTCTATTGTATCTTTATCTGCAACTTTTTCTTAATAAAAAATAAGAGTAAGAGATGGTAAATGGGTTTGTCATTCATGAGCCAAGCTTTGTTGCATGCCAAAGATAGGTTAAAACTCACAGCTAGGGATATATCAACAACTAGGGAAAATGGGAAAACCTTGAAATCACCCGCTCCATGATTTTCTGTGAAATATTTCAAGGAAGAAAAGGAAAATGCCATTGATAAAAACCAGGAAAAAAGTTGGAAGAGAAAATAGAGCAATGAGAAAGAAAGTGATGAGAATGCTTTGTATCCTAGCATAAATTAATAGCAACCAAGCCCCATTCTCAGACACAAGTTTGTCATAAACAATGCCCTATATTTACAATATGCACAAAATGCATGGATGGAAATAGGCTTTGGGAAGAATGCCTTAAATTATGTAAAAAGAATTGCCAGAAAATAAAAAGGCTATGGGCAAAAAGGAACTCGACCAATGAGAAAACAAAAAATAAAATTTGGTAATTTCATTTAATGAAATTTTTTGGGTAGACCATAGGTTAGAGGGGGAATTAGGAATGTGCACAATTACCAAGGTGAGAATTAATACCAAATAAGAGGGTGAAAATAGTAGTCCCCACCATAGAGGTCGGGACTAAAAATGATATTTGACAGAGCACTTACTATGGTGCTACGGTTAAATAAAAAGAATGAAAACAAATCAAAGATGTTGATCTATTTGCACTTTTGCACTTCAGATAAAATAGACACTCCTATGGAATTATGACATTTTATAGTTGATTGATTCAGTAACGCCCATTTTTTTGAAACTTAACAGTGACTCCATGAAAGCCACAAAATGTTTCCACTTGAGACAAAAATATTATATGATTTGGAGTTATGGCAGTACATGATAACATCATCATGGAAGTTTACACATACAATTCAAACCCCTAATCTAGAGGGAGAGGAAAATAACATGCTAATTATTTTGTTCACCATCGTGATAAGCTCCACCATCTAGGTCAAATTTGGGCTGGGGACTGGGACACTCACTGGCCCAAACTTGTTTAGATGCCCCATTTTATTCTAATCAGAAGATAACATCTCCATCAGAGGACACACACCATTCAAAAAATTCCAGTCACACAATGACTTAGGAATTAGAACTAATCAAAAGTATGAACAACCCAACCAAGAAAATGGTGGTAAGCTCAATTGTCTCAATCTGTTTAATTAGAAAGAGAGTTTTCCCTCCCAATTGGTCATGAAAACAAAGATCATTAGTCAAAATCAAAGCCTGTCCACAATAGCCAATCCCATGTTCCATTTGAAAGGATGAATGGCCTAATAATGGATATTAAAAGGAGCACATATTTCCTAGCACATCTGCTTCCTTCCATAGAAACATGTGTAGAGCAGAAAATTCACAATTCAAGACTTTTCCAAATGATTAAATTTGTGGTTGCTTTGCATCATATGAGGTTTACAACATCTTGTAGAAAAGAAAACATCAAATAATAATCCACATCAATTACCATGCCAACACACCAAAATCATAAATAAGCTCATCATGTCCATATCAAATAAGTTCTACCAGATAAATTTCTAAACACGAGATCTCCCAAGAAGCAAGAAGACAAAGCACAAGATCTTTAATGATATACACCCCGACCACAATTCAATTTTTGTACAAAAACCTACCATGGATAAAGGAATTAAATAAAAATTAAAAAAACATGAAATAAGAACACTCACAACATTGTCGAGGGCCACAATGTTGAGAAAAGTTGATGTCTGGTTTGAGGGTTCCCCCGTCTCTTCGTTATTCAGTAGAGCGACAGTCTGCAACATAGACTTTGAAAGTTGGATTAAATTATCCATCGCCTCCATTTCACTACAATTCCCCTTCCTCAGATCTACCACGGATTGAACCCTATGCCTCACAGATTCCCCACATCAAAAGAACAAGGAAAAAAAAGGAAAATGCAGGCTTCCAAAAGGGAAAAAGAGGGAAAATGCGATTTGCCGCACTTTTCTCCCTCTAAACAAATTCCCAATTCACAATGTTGGAGAGAAATATAATTGGAGAGTATATACAACATCTAAAATGTATTATTGTAATTATTAATTAATTAAAAATTGAAATATATTATATTTCAATTTTTAATTAATCAATTTTGTTTTTAATTAATTAATAATTACAATAAATGATACATTTTGGGTGTTTCGTAGACGTTGCCAAGATTTATGACTCATGTTCAAGTACTCTTTAAATTTTTCTTATCCAACTTCCAAATTACTAGTGTTAAATTAAAGAAATCAGAAAATGATAACTAAAAGTATATTAATAAACTTTACATGTATCAATAGTCATTCACACATATCAAATTAATTGGATTTCTTAAACTTTAATTGAATGAATTGTGCACCTTTATTGGTACTCATATCACACACTACTAGGGCATTTGTGTATAAGTATTAGCAAATTTTGAGGTGGCTTTAGTGCATGGTTATTGTGGTGCCTCTAAATAGGTTTCAAACAATACTGTAAAATGACCAATTATTTACCCTTATGTGCGTAACAAATCTCGTAGTGTGTGTCTTTACTACCCAAAAGTTATAACAATAGATATACATAATTAAATCGCATACGGAGACAACCAAAAAAAGATCATCAAAATCCGATGTATCGTTTAGGATGTGTGGTGCGTAAAGTTATCTATAACAACTATTGTATACAATCATCTTAATTGTCATA
Source organism: Thuja plicata (assembly GCA_018584345.1). NCBI lineage: Eukaryota > Viridiplantae > Streptophyta > Pinopsida > Cupressales > Cupressaceae > Thuja > Thuja plicata. Next base: position 1,894,772 of record MU227873.1, on the reverse strand, counting down.
TCATTTGCATTTTCTTTTATGTTTTAGTTTGGTGTTTACATTAGTGTATATATGTATATTTTGCGGTATATTCATACATT
>MU227873.1:1856555-1894530 GCA_018584345.1 Thuja plicata | reverse complement strand
TATTATTTTAGGTTTCTTCCTCTTTTATTTTGTGTTTTAATATATATATATATATATATATATATATATATATATAACACTTTAAAGCAACAAATAGGTAACATGTTTAAGGGTTAAATATTTCACACGTGCAACCAAAATCTAATTTGATTTAAAGATCTAATATTAGATGCAAGTCAAATTTGTTTTTAGACATGAGATGAGAAACTAATTCGAAATAGTAAGCCATGACTGAAAATTTGTTTGATGAAAACATGCTCTCACAATAAAATGAATGAAATTGTGGAATCAAAAAGGAAAAACCCCTCAAACTATTTAATTAGTCATTTATTTGGTAATTTTACCTGATGATCAAATTGGTCATTTATTTAGTCATTTTAGTTGTGATTTTACCTGATGATCAAATTGGTCATTTATTTAGTCATTTATATTTGTGAATTGCAAACAAATGGTAAAACATGATCAGTTTTAGTCACGTGGCTAAAATGTTTAGTCACGTGACTAAAATTTTTAGTCACCTGGTCATTTATTGCCCAAATTCTACTAGTGTTAACAATGTGTTTGTAACCTTTAATAGGGTTGTCTCTTCACCGAGCTCACTTCAGAAGAGTGAAAATTTTGGGTTACCGGTCCCAAGTGGTTTTTCCCTTAATAGGGTTTCCACGTTAAAAATCTATGTGTCAATGTGTTTATGAGTCATTACTTTAGTGTTTTGCATTACACTTAACTTAGTTGGATTGATCGGTATACTCTAGATAATTTACTATCTTTCGGTAAATTAACAGACTGCTATTCGGTAAATCTATAGTAGAAGGTTTTACAAAGCATTTCAAGCAGTAGAAATTTGATATAAGTATTTAGAGGCATTCATCTTATAGGAATAAAGATAACTAGAGGTATAATATTGTGGTACTAAGTTTTAAGGGTTGATTATTGGAATATTTTTGAGGCCACTGATTCACCCCCCCTCTCAGTTATTACTAACAACTTTCTTGAGTAGAAAATTTTGAATGTGATGCATTGCCTGCATCGGGTGACTCGGTATGAGTTTCAATAATGCTTTATCCAATATTTTCTTCTACTTTATTTTATACATGTATCTCTTCCTCCTTCTTCTCATCTTATTTTTCATTAAGATTTGATTCCTGTGGCTTTTCTTTCTGTTTATCATGAACATTTTTTGTGTCGGTAGGGGAAATGTTCTGTTGTTGACTATCGGTGTCGGTTGGTGGTATGAACTCGGTTGTCTTACCTTTCTTGGTCTCGTGGTTTGAGTTCCTTTTACCTTTCCTTTCTCTTTCTCCGTCTTAGTGTCCTTAGGTGCTTCTTGTGCAATGTCAACTATAGTATCTAAATTTTTAGTGTAACTAAAGACTTGTGTCAATATCGGTTCATGACTATTTAATGGATCTAAATCAACCTCCATACAATCAGTATCCTATACTTGAGTGTCCATAATGTTCTCATCATTTTGTAAATCTTGTGTAGGGTCCACTTCTTCTGTTATATCTTCAATAAGTATATCTTCTTTGTCTAAAGTTAGATCAATTTGATATACATTGGTAGTGGTTTCCTTTGCTTGATTAGCTATGCTTCCTTGTTTACTTGTCTCTGCCTCTCCATGCTTATTACTATCTAAGTTGTATATCTTTCTCCATTTTATTGTTGTTTCCTTTTCTATAGATTCAATATCTCCATTCATTATCTTGAGGGATCTTCCCTTGACAATGAATTGATTAGAATATATCTTTAATTCTTCTTTGATTTTTGATGGTTCCAAGTCATGAATAGTGTGAACTAATGACCTTTCTCTCATTTGCTTTTCAACATTCATGGCATACTTCCATCTAGCAGAAATTTTATCATATAAATCTTGTGGTATGTGATTACCAAGCTCAATTGGTGTGAATCTATAGCTTAGTAGTGTTTCTACCACAATGTCTTCAATCTTCTTCTTGTCTTCCTAATTTATTTTCTCATACATAGTTTGCCTGAAACTTGCAAATCCTCCAGATTTCTTTAATGATTCAAGAAATTCATCTAGACTCTTTGATGTATTAGCAAAACTCACTACAGGTACAAAATTATCTACCTTATCAGATTCTGTGTCACTTCCCTTTCCAATATTTAGTCTTCTTCTAGTATGTATAGCTTGCCTTCCTCCTCTAGTTCTTGCATATGTTCTACCTTTTGGTTGAACTATCTCAGTTGCAGCCTTCTTGTTTGTTTGTACCGGAACATGGTGTTCCTTTTTGTTCCTATAATACTTAGTGAGGGTACTATTTCTAGTTGCTTGTCAACTGCAACAATAGCTTTTACATTACCAGTTTCATCTTCTCCTAGGGTTTTAGATAGATTTTCAATCATCTTCTTTGTTTTCCTTATTTCCGTAGGTATGCCAATTTTTTTCTTTCTTTTCTCTTTTACTTCCTCATAAGTGCCATATCTCAAAGCTTTGGGATCAACGGGATTTTCCGGTAGGGCTTCTATTTGTTTTGAGGCTTCATCAATATTCATTTCATATCCCATAGGTTCTATCCATTCTTCTCTAGGTTCAACAACCTTTGCTATACATTCGTCAGTGTCAACTTCAAAACTAATGTTGTCTTGATATTTTTCAATCAATTATTGTGGTATCCTATACCTTTTTGTGCATTCTATCTTGAAACTTTGTAAAATAATCAGCCAGTATAGTGTCAAAGTTGTCACCTAAAATTTGTAGGCACTCATTCATATGATATATTAGAGGTCTTTCTATCTTCCATACTATATCATCAATTTAAGGGAAAGAGTTCAGAAAATAGAAGAATATACATACAAACATTGAACTAAAATTCAAAGTATTGGTCTTTTTCTTTCAGATAGTATTCATGTTGTCATCTAGTTGCTTCAAAAAAATCTTACACACATCAATTTTCATCCCTTATTCACTATCTTGTATGCTAAGTCCACAACACTACATGGTACACTGTCCACCCTGGATGATTGAAATACTCAGTATGATAGAATGTTGCATGCATACCTCAGTTTGGAGTCTTCAATAGTAGATATCTGTATGCCTCTACCATCCCATAGTTCCTTTGTAAACTTGGTAAGTTTACCTCTTTCAATTTGTTTCATGACCTTGGGTTTATCACCAATAGGCAGTCCAGTAATGAGATGTAGTACACATTTTGTAATTTTGATTGGTTCATCCAACCACATGGTCTGCATGTGTATTTGACTGAGTACCATTCTCACCCATCTGGGTTTGAATACCCTTGGTAGGTTTATTATGTGGGTCATATGATTTTCTTCTAGGCGAGTGTGCCCATCCTTCAATTTCTCATTTCACACAATTTATTTAATGATGCATCAAGTTCTTGACAAAGATCTTCAATCTTGCAATGTATAAAAGTGCGAACATCATCATTCATAATTACTCATGGAGGGATTGATGATAATTCTCCCATCATATCTTTTTCTGATGCAATCAATGGGGGCATCTTGTGCTTAGTAGATACAGATTCTTTTGGATGATATCAAAATTGAGTACTACTGATTTTGTTGGCATTCATGTTTTTTCACTGATGTCAACATATGTTTTTGTGGAGAGAACATACTAATTATTACTATTGTACGTATGAATGAGAATGATCAAAGATAAGGATATAAAGAAGGATGTGTGATGACCTTATTCCTAAGGTCACTTGGCTTAATACTGCATATTGGAGATGTTATAGATGTTTTAGTGAAGATTGGTTTTTGGACTGTGACAATGATTCTTGGCAGAGTAGGTCTCTGTGTTTTGGGTATATCTTACAAGCAAAGATGATCCAGCTTATGCAAACTTAAGGGATGATAGAGGACATATTGAGGAATGTTTTCTATTGATCGATAGTAGTGAGATTGTTGGTGATGTCATTTGTGGCGTGTATTTTGGAAAAGACCTATTTGGGGCCAACTTCAAAGATGTAGTGTGTATTATGAATTATGAGAATGGATTTAGGATCTTGGAGTATATACGATGTATTTTAATTGATTTTTACTTGTTTTAGGTACCTTGTCTATCTTAGCAAGGAGTTAAATAATTATTTGTATATTGGGAAAGCTTAATTGGCTGACCTAATCAATTATTGTAATAGGGTATATATACGAGATCTTTTCTTTTGAAAAGATGTGGCGGTGATAATGAGATGATGAGAAGGTAATTGAAAGACAGAGAAGTGTGGAAGTTGTGAAGCTTGACTAGATGCTGGATGTAGAGAAGAGTTTGTCATTATAGTACTTCATTGGAACTGACCAAGCAAAGATAGTTGTTATCAGACAATTTACTAGATTGTATATTTCTGATATACACTTGTTCAGATTGGTAATCCTTAAGGGTGGCTTTAACCTTCTTTGGGAAGTGTGCCTGGGAAATGAGCCCACTATTACTCTTGACTCCTAATAGGGTCTATCCTTTAACATGAAGTATGTACTGTAATGTTGTAATAAGCTCCTGATAGGGATAAATCTTTTAACAGAGATACTATACTCTTAGTACATCATTTGTGGGTGCTAATTCCCACTGAGGTTTTACCTTTAACAGGGTTTCCTTGACAAAAAATATTGTGTTATCGTGTTGGCATTTATTGTGTTATCTTTTACATTGAAATTTTGGTTTATAAAGTTTAAAGTTTAATAATTTGTATCACAACCGATTCATCCCCCCTCCCAGTTATGCTTATGGACTGTTATTCATAACAATTGGTATCAGCGTTGCTGGTCCTTAGAGAGAAATCTTAAAAAATTGAGGTGATCCTGAAGATGACTTACTACAGGAAGGATAATCTAAAATTTGATCCTGAAAACTTTGATAGTTGGAAGAACAAGATGAGAACACATTTTCTATGTTTAGGAATTGACTACTGGATGATCACGAAAAGGAAGGAAAAGATAAAGATTGAGGATGAATTGGAAAAAGCTACTAAAGATGATAAGAAGTTATTTTCATGTAATATGGTCATAAGGGAATCATTGATCAATGCACTTTCTGAAGGTGGATTTATAGAAGTAAATGAATTGGATTCTGCACATGAAATTTGGTCAAGATTGGAAGCATTGTATGAAGGAGATAAGTTTATAAAAAAGGCAAAGCTAAACAACTAGAAGACAAAGATGGAATCATTGAAGATGAAAGATGATGAGAACATTAGGGCATATGCACAGAGAATTATTGAACTGGTTATTGGCATCAAAAACTCTGGAGGTACTTACAATGAGGAAGAATTGATTGCTAAGATACTCAGATCCATGACACCTGCATACAAAACAAAAGTACAAGCTATAGAGGAGATTATACCTTTGACACTGAACTTCAATAGAGAGATGTTGATTGTAAATCTAACTAATTTTGAGGCCTCAAAACTAGGAGATTCTTTACCTAAAGTCAAGTCAGCATTTAAGGAGAATGTACATAGAAACAAAAAGGCCTTATCTGGAATTGCGAGTGCCAACATTAGTGACTTGAGAGAAGAAATTGGAGACTATGCTGATGAATGGGAACAGATACAAGAGGAAGAGAGAAAAATAGATGAATTGGTAGCCCTGATAGGTAGAAGAGAAAAGAGAGGTAAGGGTAAATTTGAAGGCAAGTTACCTTTGATGTTTTTCATGTAACAAGATCAGTCATTTTGCATCTCGATGTCCTAGAATGGTTCCAAAACATAAACCTAAGTTTTACAAATCAAAGTATTCAAAAGACAAGGAATGTTATTATGCTAGTGAAGGCATATCTGGTGATGATGTTGATTATGATGAAATTTGATTTATTTCTATTAAGGATGATGAACCCATACATGAAGAAAAAGCCTTAATATCTTGAGTTGAAAAGAAATCTGAATAGGTTATAGATAGTGGTTGTTCACATCATATGACTGGAGATAAAACTAAGTTTGTTAATCTGAAAAGATATGATGGTGGTGTTTTTAGATTTGGTGACAGTAATCCTAAGCTTATCATGGAGTTGGATCTATTTCTCTAGATGGAAAGACTAATACTGACAATGTACTGCTTGTTGACAAACTTAAGCATAATTTGTTGAGTGTTGGACAGCTAGTGGACATAGGTTATCAATTAGAATTGATTGATGGGAAATTTTCTATCAGAAGTAAATTAGGAGACTTGATCGCATCTGGTACTAAATATGGAGGTAATGTATTTGACTTGAATACATCTAAAGATTCTTGTTTTATTGTGAAGGTTGATGAAAGCTGGTTATGGCATATAAGGTTATTTCATGTTAACTTTGATAACATTGGGAAGGAAAGTATGACAAATGAAATAAGAGATCTACCTAAGATTGTGAAACCATCTAACACTATGTGTAGAGAGTGTGTTATGGGGAAGCAGACTAGAAGCAGTTTTAAAAGAAAATCTTATTCAGCAAAAGAGAAGTTGGATCTGGTACATACAGATCTATGTGGTCCTACAAGAGAAAGATCTTATTATGGTGAAAGGTGTTAGAGTAACTGAGAGGGGGGGGGAGGGGGTGAATCAATGGCCTCAAATATTAATCCAATAAACCAACCAACACTTTATATCTCAAATATAAACCTCTAGTTATCTTCAGTCCTACAAGATGTATGCCTTTAAATGATCTTATCCAATAACTACTGCTCAAAGTTCACTGTTAATCCTTATTCTTAAGCTTTATCGAATAATAGTCTAGCCTTTACCAAAATATAGTAAATAACTTAGTGTTTACTAATCAATCCTATTTTAGTAACATGTAAAGAAAAACATTAAAGCAATGAACCATATACACATTTGACACATGGATTTTTAACATTGAAACCCTGTTAGGGGAAAAATGACTTGGGACCGGTAACCCAAAATTTTCACTCTTCTAAAGTGAGTTCAGTGAAGAGTCAACCTTGTTAAAGGTTACAAACACACTGTTAAGTGTGACCTTGTTAGAGTATTTACATATAATAGTTTTTCACTTGATATCTGACATTTTACTATGCTATATACATGAGAAACTTTTTGATACTCCTTGGGATGTATCTCAATATATAAAGGATAGTTAAATCCCACTCTGTTAAGAGATTTTCTGAATCATTGATTAAACTGAAACAATAGATGATCTATTCATTAATACAACTTAATCTTGCAGATGTTCAAATACATTGTAAGCTCATAATACCTTTCTAATCAATGTTTCTTTTCTGTTCCTTTGCTCCACTTCTTTCTTCTCGATGATGCTCTTGCTTCTTTGTTGCTCGGTGTCCGCAGAAATATTTAGCTCTATCTTATAGCTTGTATGATCAGGTCTGATTGAAGACTTCTTTCTTCATCAGAATTCCCTTCAACATCCTCTTCTATTATTCACTCCTAATTCATAATGAATTATATTTTCTCTCTTATAGACATGATTTCACTGTTTCTAAGTCCTAGTATTTATTGTTCTTGATGTGATCTGCAAATCTCGCCATTCTTGCTTTAAAGCTTGCTTTAGTTTTATCCTGCAGATTTCTCCTTGAAAAATGGAATGAAACTAGCTTTAATCTCAAGCTTATCTGTAGCTTTTAACTTGTCAATGAAAACAATGTGATCAACCAGTTAAATCCATGTTTATCTCCTGCCAGCTAAGTCTTTTGTCATTTTTGAACTTCAGTTCTTGTCAGTGTTTAACTCCTTGTTTGCTCGGTCTTGACTTCATTTTTCTTCGGGCATCTCTATCCGTCGGGGTTGTCTATCTATCAGGAAACACTGTGACATTCAGTTATGCTCAGGTATTACATAGGTTCTACTTGGTAATGCTTTCTTAACTAACTTGCTTGGGTATCACTGTGACTCTACTCTCGGGGTTCTTTATCCATCGGGGTACATTGTCCATTGGTGTTTATTGTCACTTGGTGTATACTGAAATTTTATGCATTACTAATAACATAACCTTTATCTCTTTGGTTCTTTGAAGTCTTGGACACTATGTATATATAACCAATTAGATTATATCAAGTTGACATCAATGAAAATATAATACATTAACTAATTTAATGTCTTGCATTAACTTTCTACAGCTCGGTGATCATCAACTCAACATATTCAAACATTCAATCAGTTATAGTTCATCAATCTCTCCCTTTGGCATTGATGGAAAAAAACTACATTAATAATAATACAATATGAAATATATCAGTTGTAGTTTATCAATCTACCAAACTTATTGTTTTATAACCAATACAAATGACTATTCTTGGTAAGCTCTTCTAGCTTAGATTTGGTTCTTGCAGAGTACTTTCTTTAATATTCTCTCCCTTCACTGGATAGATGTAGCAAATTCTAATTCTGTCTCTCCCTTTGTTGTAGATTCTCTTCTCTAATGTTTACTCTCCCTTTGATTGTTCCTCTCCTTGATGGATATTTCTATTCATATCTCTTTTTCCTTTGACAACAATAGACATACTCTATGCCTTTTGAGTCATCTCTCCCTTAGGATGAACATGATGGATATTTCATATGGATATATAATCTCTATCCCTTTGACAATAATGCCAAACTATATCCTTTCTCCTTTTTATAATATACTCCTTGAATTTCCCTTTCCATCAACAATACAATGACTCTGGTGTTCGTTGCAGATAATTAGGTTTATGTGTACTGATGTATCTTTTCAGTCCATCTCTTTGCTTGCATCAATATGAATGATCTTATGATTATGTGTAGGCTGATGCAGCCTCCTAGTCAGCGTAGTGACTAATAGACAAGGGTTAGACCCCTAGTTTCTTTCTCAGGTACTCAAATGTATCTTTAGGCAATGGCTTTGTGAATATGTCTGCTAATTGTTCCTTGGATTGAACATATTCTAGTATCACCTCTTTTTCTTGCACCTGTTCTCTTAATTAATGATACTTGATAGCAATATGCTTAGTCTTAGCATGCATGATAGGGTTCTTTGATATTTTTATTGCACTGGTATTATAACAATAGATAATCACTGGTTCAATAATTTTCATATTCACACCTTCAGTAATTGCTTGATCCATACAATGTTAGAGAAATTTGCAGTAGCAGCCACATATTCTACTTCTGTAGTAGATTGTGAGATGCATCCTTTCTTCTTACTTATCCATGTGACAAGTCTATCACCCATGAATTATGCTCCTCCTGTAGTTCTCTTTCTGTCATCTAAGTTTCTATCCCAATCAACATCTGTATAGACTTGAAGCTCAAAATTGCCTTCTCCATATACCATAAGCCATAGTCTTCGGTATTCTTTAGATATCTCAAAATTATTTTGACATTAGTCATGTGTGATTCCTTGGGATTAGAAAATAATCTTGCAACTATTCCAATTGCATGTGCTTTATCTGGTCTAGTATGAACAACATACACGAGTTTGCCAATCATAAATCTATATAAGGTCTAATTTACCTTGGTTGACTTGTCTTCCTTTGTCAGCTTGAATCTGGCTTCCATAGGTGTTACAAATGGCTTGGAATCTTCCATCTTGAATATCTTTAGAACTTCCTTGATGTATTTGGATTGAGTGATGTATATGCATGCATCCTGTTAAAGAATCTGTAGACGAAGTGTTGGTTTCTTTTTATGTTGCAATAAAAACAACAATAACCTCTTCCCTTTATGACTGTTTTATAGAGGAGCCACCTCCAAAGATTTTTTCATGCAAGAAAAGGACCAACTAACAAGCACTCTCTTAATATTTCTACTCTTTAGGTCCTGATACACCAAGGGGGGGATACCCTGTAATACCTTTTGATATATCTAATATGGTACTATCAAGCAGTAATCTCACAATGACTCAACATAACCGGGAGATACTAGATAACTAGCTAATTACCCATTGAACATCAACCATGAAATGGAGCATGAGATAGGAATTCGTAACAAACTTACACAAATGTAGACTTAATGGATTTTAAATGTTTGTTTATAGGAAAAAAAAGCCAATATGCAACTAGATATGTAATAATACAAAACTTATCAGTTTTAGATCAGTGCTTTATCCATTGGGCTATATTCTGACCTAGATACAGTATATGAAATTAATATTGACCAAAGATTTCAAATCATAATACAACTATCCCAAACCCCTACTACTAATAGAATCCTAGCATGTGTCAAATGAATCTATGAATTAATCAGAGCCTAATTTAATCTTTATCCATTGGGCTATATTCTGACCTAGATACAGTATATGAAATTAATATTGACCAAAGATTTCAAATCATAATACAACTATCCCAAACCCCTACTACTAATAAAATCCTAGTATGTGTCAAATGAATCTATGCATTAATCAGAGCCTAATTTAATCAGATCCTAGATCAGAACTCTCAAATAAGTACATAAACACAGAGAAAACTATGCTAATGAATCAAAAAATCCATAACTCACAAGACACATAACACAGGAGAGATTGGATTCTAGATATTTGTATTAAATTTAGAAAATCTTATTCGAGTATACACAAATTACTCAGAGACACCCTCTTCAATAACCTACAAAAGATCTCTCAACTTTATTTTTGACTTATTACACTATCTAGTACAAATTATACTATCTTTCCCCTCTTGACTGAAAACTTTACAAATTGTTTACAATACAAATTTTCCAGCCCTTTCCAATGATCTTGGGAATCCTTTTATAGAATAGGATTGCAACAAGCTACGAATAATTTGGAATAAAGACAAAACAAATGACTTAGTAAAAAGACAAAATAGCTAATGAAGTGATAACCATTTTTTACAATAGATATTTAATATATTTTTGTCTTCTGACTGCCTTGTATTTGTAACTGCTTCAAGGTTGTTCAGAAGAAGCCACCTGGAGTCCATTGTGCTTGATATTGGTGATGTAGGATCTTCATCTTTACCTGTATCATCCAATCTATTAGGCCTCATTTTCCACTTTCATGTCATCACCTTCTCCTGGATCAACTATCGTGTACTTGTCCTTCCAAGAGGTATACACCTCATCACTCGGCCAAGAAAAGCTAAGGACCTCATCCTTTTTGTTGTTAATCTCCTTCCAATTGACACTTGCCTTCGCAATCTCTTCTGACCAAAATTCAAAAAATGCTTCGGCCTTACTGACTATCTCAACTATTTGAATAAACAAGAGTGTACTTTCCAGGGTAATTATGCTATTGGTTCTTATGGCCAATGTCTCATTCATCTTCCTATACCATAGTGCTTCATCTTTTATACCACCAGTCTTCTTAAAAAGATTAGGAAACATCTCATACCTATCCTTTGAATATTCCCTTTTCAAAGCCATTACCTTCCTTATGACGATGCTCCTTCTTATATCCATGTCCACTAGCAATTTGACACATTTATAAGTACCCGTTAAGACAATGTCAACATTATTTTCTTCTTTGCATGTGGTGTCAAAGAATTTGAATTCTTCTCTCTTTCCCTTCCATCTATTCACCATTTGATCCAAATTGTCCTTATCTGCATTGTATTCATTCAATATGTTGAAAATTTTCTTCCACTGTGCATAAATAGCAGTAGGAACTAATTCATGGGTGTAATGCCTGAGGGTGTTATGTATTTTGTTAGTATATTTCTGCTTCACCCATGCCTCTGCTTCCTTGAAAGCTATAGATTGCTCAACCCATTCCTTCTTTGATTTCTCTAGCTCAGTTATTTTAGCAATCAATCTTTCTTTTTCTTGCTCCAACTCCTCTTGTGTGGTTGGATTTGATGGTGCAGGGGAAGGAGGGTAAGTTATGATAGGGATTGATGAGGATGGCTGGTGAGGATCTTGTGTAATCATCCTCTGAGGCACAAATTGAACTATTTGTCTTCCCTAAAGGAAGGCAATTCTATTGTCCTTTTCAATAGATTTGATCTTTTCATCATTATAAACCTTCATGACAACCTCATACTTTTTTGTCAGGCTCTTGAAAGCATCTTCTTGTTTCTCAACTACCTTTAAGCTTAATTTTTTTGTTTTTAGAGTGAGGTTAGCTTCTTCCACCCCTGAGGTATCTGAGAGTCTTTTCACTATGAGGCTACCTGTATGCACATCCTGATCATCCTCATTAGTTTTCCTTTTATATTTCCTTTTCAAAGACTATATTTCTGGTGCTACACGATCTTCATTGGATTGGGCACCAATTGATGTCCCACTGGTGTGCACTAGTTTAGCCTCTTTCCTTACAACATCAAATATAATGGCATCGAACAAATCCCATTAAGGAAAGATGAGGAATCCCTTTTCCTTTACTAACTCCTTTCCTTCTTCAGGGGTTATCTTATTAAATTTGGTCATCATCTCCTATTTCACTTCTTTTTGAATATATTCCTTGCTCTTGTCAAGCTGACCTTCTTGCAACTTTTGACTTTTTTCTTTGAACTCATCGATGTGAACTCTCCACAGGAATTGGATGAACACCCTAGCCTTAAAATTTTTATCATCAGATAAAAATTCATCACTGGCCTGTTTGGTTATAGGATCCAATTCTTTCCCAACAAATTTTGCTATTGTAAGATCTAATGTTGCATGCTTGGGTGCCTCTGGAACTCCCTCTTGTAGCTCCCTGGCTATGAAAAAAATATGTCTAGTATTTCTCATCCTTACCAATTTCTCAACAATACTTTGGTCATCCATATGTAGGGGAGAATGAGAAGGGAAATAGATATCACCCTGTTGTTTCTCTTTTCCCTCTACCCTTTGCCTTTTTGGGGATGGAAAAGTATTAGCATTGGTATCCATTAGCCTTTTCCCTTTTTGTTCAGATGTCTTTTCATCTTTGGGAAAAATTGTGCTTTAACCCCTTCGCTGGTATACCACATACCTCCTTGGTGGGACAACCCTTCCTTGTGACATCCTGCTCAGAACAGATTTAGCCTTTTCTAGCTCTGCTTCCATCACTTTCTTTTTCTTTTGATCCAGGGCTTGCATTATGTCCTCAAACATTCATCAAAGATTCTATTTTCTTTGCCCAGGATGCAAATGCCTTCAAGGGATCATAAGATTTATCAAAATTATGGATAAAATTCAAAGATTTTTTATAAACTAACCACTTCTCTTTCTTAATCTCTTGTTCAATCAGATCAAACTCATTCCTTATGATATCCACAGGAAAATTGAACTGATGATCTAATGCCAGGAATTTGGTTCTCTTCTTGAACATGTCAATAATAAGACCTTCATTATCTGCACACCTTACCACAAATGTTTCTAAATGGTATGGCTCTAGGTATTTATCAAATTGGGTCCATCCCCCCTTTGTAATGATAAAATGATGGACTCTAGTAAGGGTAGGGAAAATGCTTCCTTTCATTTTACCTATCAAGGCTTCTTCTTGCAATCCACCTAATTGCCTAAGAATCTCTGCCAGACCAATCTTTCGTGGCACTCTATAAGGAAGGACATTTGGAGTTCCCTTGAATCCATAAATCCTAATGACTGTTGAAACAAGGTATAAAATAAAATCACCCCAATTGTGGATAATTTTTAATTTAGGAGCATATTCCAAAGGTCTCAAAAGTCTTAGTACATCTGCATCAATCCTAGGGTTGTCCTTACATAATAACACTCTAAGCCTAGAAGCAAAAGATCTATCAAAATTTATGAAACTAGCCTCTTTTCTGGCCCAAGACAAATCAGCACTCCACAAATAAACATGCATATCTTCATCATCCTGAAACTTGGTGAGGTCCATTTCTTCTTCAAAGTAATTAGCATTATCAAATAAAATCATATGCATCATCAAGGAGTTCCAACCCATTGGCCTGAGTATCTTCTTATCCTTAATACCTATCATACCCTGGTGCATTAATTCATCAATGTAAGTATCATAATCAACAATTACTGATAGGTGGGGATGAAAAATATGAACAACCATAAGCATGAAATGGATAAGCATCATTGTTTCCTCATCTTCTCCTAGTACATGGAACAAGGCACTATAAATTCCCCTAGCTGTGCTATTAAAATAGTCCATTTTAAAAGGCTCTGGTGTATTTGAGCCTACTACAATCAGACCCCTTATCTTATTAAAATATCCTTTCAAGGCCTCATTCCTGTAGTAATCTTTCTAAGTTTGATATACCTCTTTGAAGTGGTCAAAATCAATATCATCCATTTGAACTAAGAGTTCACTTAAATTGAAAACCTTTCTGATCTCATCGGCTATGACAGTCAATAGTAGATTTCCCTCTATATCTCTCAAGACCCTGGATAATCTGTCATATGTGTTGGCTATTAAAATTAATAGGTCTATATCCATGAAAAAATCTAGGAACTATCAACTTTACCACATCTAGATCCCATATATTGCAATCTAGGGAGGGAGCATTCCTCTGGCTATAAGAAGTTTTGAACAAATTTAAACTACTTGTGCTAATATTGGCATCTTTGGCCCATCTACCAATATCATACAAGCCCTCCTCGACTCTAAAATGATGATATACTGGAATAATTATTTTAATCTAGGTAGCATCATTTGCAGACCCACTCAATTGCTGTATAAGGTCATCTTGTACATTTCTATCTTTGTACTCCAAATTGACAGAGAATTCAATCCTAGGGGCCATTTTTTGAATCTAGGGTTTCTTATGGGAATGATTTTTAGATTATATTAACAATTCTGTAACTCTTTCAGAATTCCAAACCCTACTAAAAACATGAATTTATAATGTGTCATAGAAGACTTACCCATTCTGCAATTTGTCACACAGAGCTCAATAGCGCTACAATTCTGATCTTCACTTGAATGACGTCAATGATTATGGAAGATTCAAGCTTAAGCAATGAATTATATGGATTTAATCAAATCAGTCTTTCACATTGAATTCAACTGAAGTTTCCACATGCTCTGTAATCAATTCGCCTAGTTTGAAACTCGCGGGTTAATGGTTCACTGATGACCATTTTGAGAAATTTGAATTTGGACCACAGATCTTCAACAACATCTCCTTCGTTGGGCGACTCTCATTGCTTCCCAGAAAAAAAATATTCATTTGAGAAATGTGTCAGCATGACTTGATAACTTAAACAATAGATCTGTTGCATCTTCTCTATAAGAAATCAAGTCAACTGTTAGATCTATCTTAACCTGGACACAAGTTATTTTACCTTGATTTTACTAACTACGGCCGCAAATTATCAACTTGGACATGCGTCAACACTACTTAATGACTTAGATGCTAGATCTCCCACATCTTTCCTTTAATTCATCAAGCAAGCCGTCTGATCTTTTTGAAACCACACCTTCTTTAACTCATCTTTGCGCTGTACAGAGCCCACCCTCTACCACATGTCACCACAACTTATTCACTTATCCTTTAGATGTTGATCACTTTGCCTTTAAGCAATTAAGTCGACTGTTAGATCATTTTGCACTTGCTTTGCCTTTAGTTCCTCCTTTACGACCTCAGCCAGACCCACTAGGACACATGGTGTCATGACTTAATCGCTTAGGTGATAGATCACATTTACTTTGTTGTTAAGCAATCAAGTCAGCCGTTAGATCCGTCTGTGCTTTAATCTCTATCAAACTACCTGCGACAGGGCCCACGTCACTTCAAAGACATGCGTCACTTAGACTTAATCGCTTATAGAATATATGTCGATCATTTTGAGATTAAGCAATTAAGACAACTGTCTGATGAAACATGATCTTCTCATTATTTAAGTGAAGCCTTTTTTGACCGCTGGACCTACCAAAGACACGCGACACTACCACTTAATGGCTTATGCAATAGATGTCGTGCACCTCAGGAATAAGCTATTAAGTGGTCCATTAGATTAAAACACATCAGCTTGACAAATAGTGGTTTTAATAAAGCACTTGTGGACTTTAGACTTTGGGATAATAAAGGACCACAACGTTAGGATACTCACAAAACTAATTGAACGCGAACATTTTTAAAAGAACACATGCAATATACATAACTTAAGTGGCAAAAAGGTAACACAGAATTAGAAACCACTTTGACGCTTAGGGTTT
The DNA here is from genome assembly GCA_018584345.1 of Thuja plicata. Classification (NCBI taxonomy): domain Eukaryota; kingdom Viridiplantae; phylum Streptophyta; class Pinopsida; order Cupressales; family Cupressaceae; genus Thuja; species Thuja plicata. The sequence continues at coordinate 1,878,578 of MU227873.1, read as the reverse complement.
TAGGACCAAATTTTACACTTTGAGACATAGAAGCAAGGGTTTCAAAAATTTATATAAGACCCTCTTGCAAACACAGACCAAGAACTTATTGTTTTGAAATTTTTTTAAGCAGACCTAACAGTGGCTCTTTTTGGGGATGAATACCTCTTGTAGGTGTTATAAGAATTCATAATCTTGGGGGGAGCAGACCAAACTACTAGAAAAAGAAACTATTCACACAAAAGGAAAGCAAACTAAACTAAGACAGAAAGAAACACACTTGCAGAAACACACTATATACACAATCCTAATGTTCATGGATAATTAGACTTTAAGAGAAGTATAACTTCAAGAACTATCCATGAACTGGCAGTTCTAAAATGATTCCAGTAAGATCTTTCAATAAATATGAATTTTTCCCATACCTTTCATGGACAATATAGGGTCCCAGCCAAATTGGTTCAAATTTTCCATGAATCCAATCTCGCCAGTCAATAAATACTAAGAATTGTCGGTGTACATGAAATCCAAGTTAGAAATGTAAATTGAGATGCGTCGGTAATCATGTAAAAGACATTGAAGTCTTTGCCACTTACTGAGCACCATCGGTAAACATGTGAAATGTTAAGTGAGTTGTCACTTACCCCAAGCCAAAATTTTGTGTGATACATGAGTGACTCCGTCTTCAAACATAGAGAAGTGGGTAGAACATTTACTATGCCACTTAGGGAATTGTCTATAAAAAGGTGATGGAATAGCTCATTCACTCACCATGCGATTGAGAGAAAAGAAGCATAGCAAAGCAGAGCACAGGGCAAAGAACAACAACTAGATTGCAGAGTGACTCACAAGAAGATTAATGACATTTAGCTAGATCTACAATAGCTACAAAAAAACAAGTGAGTAATGACTCACCGAGCTCACAGTTATTTACGAGAAGAGCCCTACTTTTTTAGAAACCATGGAAACCACATCTCACATTTCCAAGTTCAAGAATGCAAAGGAGAAAAAGGTTAACCTAATCAAGAACACTACTTGTAAAGAACCTAAATACAAGTTCTGTCCAGAGGTTACTTCACAACCTGATGACGCTGGTGCATTTTCAAGCATACCACTGAGGGTTTTGATGATTGAGGATGTGCAAGCATATATCCAATACAAAGTTGTAGAAATCAGAGATCTGGAGGTTGAGAAAGCTTACAAGAAGATTTGTATAGATGGAACCATCAAGGATGAACATAAACATATCGAGGTGAAAGGGCTAAAAAATGCCCTAATTTTCCCAAAGGAGTTTAAGACCGAGTGGATTAGGATAGTGCTTAGCAGAGTGCATGACCAAAAGATGTGGCTGGATGAGCCAAAATAGATCACTAGGGATGTGATACATGCAGTGAAAAGGCAGTCAAACACCCTCCTCATCCCGAGATTGAGAAGATGACAGGTACAAAATGGGATGGTAGAGGATTGAAGGTAAATTCCATCAAAGATCCAGAACTGAAATTTGGTGCATGTGTATTTGGATACAAGATATTCCAAGCTAGCATAATGAATAGTATTGCATGATGAGCAGTAGACATTGCTCACAAGATTATAAAGAAGGGATTATAGTTAGATCTATCCAACATTCTACTGAAGCAATTGGAGGAGAACATGAGGACCATTAGATCAACAAAATCTAGCTCATGTAAGTTTGGTTCACTCCAAATGTGCATATTTTTCTACTTTCAAGAATTTTTCCCATCTGTCGGTAATGTGAACTGGGATACTACCCAACCAGTGAAAATTCAGATCAGTGAATTCATTAAGTCACTAGGTGACAACTTTACATTAGTCATGGATGAATATTTCACTAGATTCAAGGACAGAATGTAGAAAAGGATGAGGATACCAGAACAATTGGTAGAATAATATAAAGTTGATATTTGTTTTATGGTGGACACCGATACAACCTTGATCAATCCAGATGTACTGAGGATAGCATGGTTAGCACCACTTGACTATGCGATCAACATATATCAAGCCACTAATGCTATTGAAGCATTATTAAATGAACCATTAGACAAGTCATTACCAAGGTTTGGAACCTATGAAGAGGCTAAGGCAAGAATAAAGACTGGCCTAGTAGTGAAGAAAATCGATAGAAAGAAGGATAAAATGGTAAAGACACTTAAGAAAAAGTTGTTGGTCAATGAAGAAGAAGCAAAACAAAAAAAAGACACCAAAGGATAGTCACCCATTTGTGAAGGTGAACAAGTGAGTGAATCTGAATCAACAAAGTCTGATGCACCACCCCAAAAGAAGCCAAAAAATACTGCTGCATATAGGACAAGGAGTCAGACAAAAAAAGATGCAAGTTCATCATTGGTTAAGGAAGGACATGTGAGGACTTACAAGAGGAAGCCTCAAACTAGACAAACTTTAGAACCAAAGAGGAGAAAATGACTAATCTGAAGCAAGGAAGATATAGAAGACACTAAACAAGATGGACAACCTATAAAGAAAAAAGTTCCCACCATAATTGATGAGTTTGCTGCATCAATTATCAAGTTAGGTAGAATATCTGACCCTGAGATTAGACAATGGCTAACTCTGAGTCCCGAGGATAAAAAAAAAAAGAAGAATCCATCATCACGACAATGTGTATATTTGAATATATACCTATATAGTTTGAAAAGATGATGCCACTAGATCTTCTAGATAGGTTATCGGCAAGGTGGACATTTGTATTGACTTTTGAAAGACAAATAAGGGAAAGATTCCTAGTTTCAATATTGCCACCCGAGTCCAAAATGGAAGAAATTGATGAAATGATGAAGTTACATACAAAGAAGTTCTCAGCTAAATTGAGAGCCTACAAAGTACTATAGGGAAGCTTAAATAAGCTTGAAAAAGATAGTGAGGATTCTTGGAGAAAAATACTCAACATACCTAAAGAGGACACAAGCCCCGAGAGAGTATTAGAACTTACTGATAAGCCTCACAATGAAGAAAAAGAGGCTACACCGAGACCAGAGCACATTCTTATAAATTATAACAAGGATGTCAATTTAGTTGAATTAAACATAGAAGAAAGAAAAGAAATGGATGACATACCTCATATTTTGTAGTCATTAGGAGACACAACAATCACAATCCAAGATGTGACAATAATAGATATAACTGAAGATCCTACCGATGAAGTAAAGGTAGATGAAGATGTCACTGTTACCTCGAAGTAGATCAAGGAAAAAGACACAAAAAAGGATGCTACAAAGGTTAATATACCAGGAAAAATTCCATTAATGATACAAGCTATCAATATCATCTCACAAAAAGGAGAAGTCACCCAAGCATGATGCAACTATACTCGAGGATAAGGGTGAAGAAGAGAAAAAAAATGTAACCGATGAACAAAAAGAAATAGATGGAGAGAAGAAAGATAAAGGTGAAGAAGATAAGCAAGGTGATGCCACTCCAAAGGATACCGAAGGAGAAGCTAGAGATAAATCTAAGGTTGATGTGGAGACATCCACATCAAACTAACAAGTAGACACTGAGCAACAGATAAAAGGAACAACACCTCCAAAAACTTCATCAAGTACATCAGACCAAGCAAAGGAACTTGCTATGGTACTGCATACAAGTGCTTCCACTACATCTTCAAAGAAGAAGAAGAAGAAAAATAAGAATCCAATCACCTTGGATGAGATCATTGAAATACCAAATTGTGATACAAGGACATTGGATCCAAAGTCACTTACAAAGTATGTAGAACTTTGTAAAAGGAAAGATATCCAAGATAAGCTTAAAAAGGAGACCAAGGACTCACATGTATTAGAGACAACCAAGTAAATCCTTCTATAGATTGTACTTGATATCCACATTAATCAAAATGCTTCTATCATTGATCAATTAGTTGTTCTTACTGAAGACATCACATCATAGAATGTAGATGTAGAGAAGGCAATAGAAGAACATGCATAGAAAAAGTATCAATACAAATTGATAGAGAAAATCAGCCAAGAAGTGGCCGAGAACAAGGTAAAGCTATATGAACTAGTCAATGCATTGGAACTAATCATTTCAGAATCTATAACCTTAGTTTAGAAGTTATTCACAATAGAGAAATTCACTAAGGAGAATAGTGAGAAGATTCCACAGATAGATGCAGATCTAAATGCTAGTCCACAAGGTCTTACAACCAATGTCAATGCAATCAAGTTGCATTATGACATGATTATGGAAGATAAAAGGTTGAGACTTGAGATTTTAGAGGTAGAATCAAAATTTAGAGATGAGGTAACTGAGCTCTAGGCTCTACTTCTACCTAATCTAACATTAATACAACAGTATATGACTTTGACAAGACAATTGATTGCCACCCTGGAGATGGCTTTCATTGAAAATATCTATGATATGCACACAAGAATAACATTGGAGCACATAGCCTTGGAAAACCTTAAGGAGACATGGGAGAAAATGATGGAAGACATGCAAAACTCCCATTCCCACATTTTTGACAAGTTGTAAGTATTACACCTTTGTCCTTATTATAAAAAAAGGGGGAAATAATTTGTGAAAAAGAGATAAATAATAAAGGGGAATTGATAAAGTGGAAAAGGTGTTATAGTATAAAGACAAGTGTATATACATGTACATATACTATACCGACATGAACATAGGGGGATTCTTGCTGACAAGGTGAACACATGGTGTATATACTATACATTTTAGTTTTGCACATATTAGTTTTTGATACTAATGTCAAAGGGGGAGATTGATGATCATATTTCTCCATTAGTATGCAAAGGAAACAATTTTTGAACCATCGGTACATGATCACTGAAAGACAGGTTTATAGTGCAACTAGACACAACATATAACAAAGGTCACCAAAAATGTTAAGTACAAAGGAACCCGACAAATAGATCACTGTGTAAACCGCCAACATAATTCACAGAGGAACCCGAAAAAAGTTTAGAATGTAACCCGACAGAGCAAACTGACAGAAATACTACAGATAAAATCAAGAGGAAACTCTACAGAGAAACCCGACAAGAAGACTAAAGAGAAACCCAAGCACGAGTCTATCAAGAGACAGATTTATTAAGAGAAATGTGGATTTGACTTACACGTCAGATAAAACACTTAAGTTTTATATTTAGCTTAAAGCTTAGCTTTAAATTCTTTTCTTGAGGGACAAGTAAAGTAATTGTAATTATTTTAATCAGTCCAACTAATTGAAAACATGCAAACTAGGAGATCAAGGTCAAGTTGTAAACCTTTGATCATAGAGTTATCATTGTAAAGTGTGAAACTCATTCATGTCAAATTCATTATATAAATAGATGTGTAATCAATCAGAATAAGAGGATGTGATGATGACTGTAGCCGAGGAGAACATCTATGGATCAGAGCTAGAGTTTTATGTAGAGGCACAACAAAAGATGGAATCAGTTATAAAGAACAAGATCCAAGGCTATCGATCATAATAAAGGTATTAATCAGTCACTATAGGTGATACATCATATTGTAAAATTTAATGGATATGTACTTAGTAATTCTAGATTGCATATACTCAGGTCAATAAGTATTTTTGACTACATTCTAACAAGTGTAGCAAATAAAAGAAATACTTTGAGAAGGTGGATTTAATAATCCTTTTGTAAACCTCTTAACCGAGTGCACACTAAATAGTGTTTCTAAAGATCTTAATAGAGTAGACCTTAATCAGTCTAAACATGTTACTCCTAATAGGGTAAGATCATCAGAAGTGATCAAACTTGTAAGCCTTAGCTGACCCCTTCCATTCTGTAGATAGTGAAGTTTTGTGGGTTTCATCCCCACCATAATTTTTACCTTCTAACAGGGGTTTTCTACATTACCAAATCTTGTGTCATGTGTAAATACATTTCATGAATGTTTCTATGAATGTTTACATGCAAATTAAGTTTATGAATTGATATTACATGCATAAAGATAGAATATCACATATGGTCAGTAATGCAAGGAATTGATTACTAAAGGGTTAAGGTTAATTAATAAAAATTTTTAAGGGTATTGAATCACCCCTCCCCTCTCAGTATACACCATTCCATTATTCTAACACAATGTTATGCTTGTAATAAATTTGGACACAAAGGAAACGAATGCAAAAGTAGAATTATATAGAATGATTTTGTGAATCTTAACAATGGTAGAAATGGTTAATCTTTCAAAGGATATTTTATTCCATGCAATAAATTTTGGCACAAGTTTTTTGAGTGCATATCTAATGGAAAAAGGAATGGAAGTGGTCCACAAAAGGTCATACATGTTACAATTGTAACAAATCAGAGTACATTGCTAGGTTCTGCAAAGGAAATAATGAGAATACCTTTGTTTTGGAAAAGAAAATTGATGTGAATGAGGAAAGAGAAAAGATGTGAAACACACAGGTGAAGGAATTTGATGAGATTATGGAGGATAAATAAAAGGATGGGTCTATACCTCTTGGTGGTACATATGCTTCCTCTAGAAGCTAAACAAAAAACATTGTTTGAGGAGGATATATGATTGCAAATATTAAGAATCTCCAGATGGTTTGGATGCTAGATAGTTTTTAACATGTAAGATATTATGAAGGCATTTATGGAGCATTCCAATTTTTGTTTTATTTCTATTTTTTTAATTTAGATTTGTTTAGTTTTGGTTGTTTTGGTGTTATAGTATTGTGGTCTTGGTACGTGATAGATTCCTCTCTTCTTTAAATTTTATTTAGATAACATTCAATGATAACCTATTGGGTTCTATTTTCCATCTCAATATTGTGGACCATTGCACTTCCTAATGCATATGAGATAGGAATTTCATTTATTTCCTGTCACCATTGAATATGCGACTTTTGGTGACTGTTGGTTTCCTTTGATACCAACAAAAAACCTAATGGTTAGAGTCAAGAATTGAATCAATTTCTAGAAGATGATGAGATCATAAATGAATAGGCATGACAGGCAAATATTTTCAATGTATAAAATTTGTGAAGAGAGAGGTGTGTGTCGATGAGAGAAAAAAATGGAAATAGGGAACTAATGGTGACCAAGACATGACAAAAGATTGAGTGTGAGTGTTAAGATAGGTTTATTGTCAAAGAATTATGTATGAACTCTATTATAAACATTAATCAATAAAATTGACATTTTTTAAATTCCTGTACTTGACTATATTTAATGTTAAGACTGTTAGGAATAATCCTGAAATTCCTATCATTATTTGTTGTGATTATTTCATTCTAAATTCTTTGTGAAGTTAACTAAAATATCACCCAAAAATACTTTCCGTCAAGTGGTATTAGAGCCTAAAAGTGATTGAGCATTGGTGAGTGGATAAGATGCCTCCCAGGAGAATGTTAAGAGGAGGAGTTTGAGGTAGGGATAGGAGAGACAATGGCGAGGGATTTCTCTAGATGATGTAGCATTTAATTTATAGAATGGAAGCCCTAGAGAGGGCATAGAAAAGAGGGACCCCTATTGAAGGTGCAAGTGATGAAGAGGAGGAACAACAAAGAGAGGATAATGAGAGTGAACAAGGGGAGAAGGAAGGATTTGAGGAAATACTTTTGACGACGATCATGAATGTTGGTTCTAAACCTAATACATAAGTTCCAACTTATGCAGGAAGTCTGAATGGAGAATATTTGATTGATTGGATTAATGATTTAGATAAATACATTGAATACATAGGTGTATCCAAGGAGAGGAAAGTAAAGTTTCAATGCACTAGATTAAAGGGCCTCACTGCTATGTGGTGGGAATTTGTCTAAAATGAGAGAAGAAGAAAGAATAAGGATAAGATTAAGTTATGGGACAAAATGGTTGCAAAATTTAAAGAAGAAAGACGTTTGTGAAAGATTATACTGAGGAATGTTAGAAGCTAATAATTAGGACTGGGCATCTTAAAGAAGATATTTAAAAAAGTACCATGATATATGAATGACCTGAAGTATAGTCTCCAAGATGAGATAAGCCTTGTGTCCGCAAGGAGCTTGGAAGAAACTTACCAAATTGCCTTAAAGGTTGAAGAAAAGTTGCAAAGAAAACAAAGTCAACAAGAGAAGCAAAGAGGAAGAGGTTTTAGAGGAAGACAGAAACAAACTAGTATAGGGTAGAAACATCATCAAAGTGGAGAGGAGGTTGGAAGTTCAAGTGGAGTAGAAAATAGTGATAGAGGAGGTTTCCAAAATAGAGGGGGAAAATTTTATGGAAAAAGTGGTTCACAAGGTAGAGGTAGAGGATTTACAGGGAAATGTTTCAAATGCAATTAGTATGGGCACAAAAGTTGGGAGTGCTTAGAAATATATCAAGCTGATTATTCCAAGAATGAGACAAGTATTCAAATTGTTCATGTTGATCAAGAAAGTGCAGGGTCACCATATTTTCACCACAAAAATGAACCAAAATCGGGGCAATAATTGATGCTAAAAATATTTTTGTTGAAGCCCCAAAAGAAAATCCATGAACCAGTTCAAAGGAGAGCCTTTTTCAGACCCAAGTGTGAGCCTAAAGGAAAATGTTGCAAGGTAATCATAAATAGTGGCATTAAAAATAATATTGTAGCAGTAGAAATGGTGTACAAGTTAGAACTTAAAATAATTAAATATCCTTTACCATACAAGGTATCATGGTTGAAAAAGGTCATCAATTGTCAAATAAAGAGTAGACCTATGTGGATTTTCAAATATAAATTTATAGAGATTGTGTACATTGTTATATAATGCCAATGATTGTGTTACATTTGTTTCTTGGAAGGTGTAAGAATTTTACTAAGAAAAAGAATGAAAATTCTAAGATCTAGAAGCTCAATAGATAACACAAGAGAGATAGGAAAAATGATATGATCAATTGATTAATTCAATAATGATCAACAATAAATGAATAATGACCAATTAATACAATTTAGATATGGCTGAGTATATAGGCAATGCCTGATACATAGGAGATATGAAAATGATAATCTATCACCCACACTAGGTGGAATCACATGTCCACTAAAGGTGGATCATACTCCATTATGCAATTCAAAGTATGTGCCATATGATGGGGATGATATTTTGATATGTGCACTAAAGGTGGATCTCACACATAAAGTGGAATGAGATAACATCTAACTCCACCTCAAGTGGAATTATCCTAGACCATGTGCAAAAATGAAATACAAACTCCTAGGTGTCTCATATGAAAAATACTTTGAATGAATTATCCTAAGTAAGCTTAAGTAAAGTGTAATTAGGAATATTTAATTACACCAACACCCACCCTTAAGTGAAACTTAGGTGAATTCACTTAAACTCGTAATGTTAGATGAAAATGCAAGATGGGTCTCGGCTACTAGGCCATGTTAGGTACCCATGTACAATATGCAAGTACAATCTCTCATAAAGTAGAGAAAGGGAGAAAACCTCATGGGACAAAACTCACCCAAAAGAGAGATAAAAACAAACAAGATGCATGGATGGATGGAGTACTCAAGAAACCACTAGGACTCCATACACCATGTATATATAACCAAGAATCCCCCCATAGGAAGGAAACACGGAGACATGATATTCCCTCATAATGAATAATGTCTTGCAAAGATGGTGAGTGCTTGAAGACATAAGATAATACAATTCCTACAAACAACTTTTCTCCCCTTAGGAAGAAGATAAATCAATTATAGATGCGAGAAAAATTCCCATTCTAGATAGAAATTAGGAAGGGGAATAAAAATCAAGTATGATGTCTCTAAACTATGCTCATATGTAGCCATGTCCTTGGTTGATGAAGATGTCATGAGCTAATCAATAAGATAGCCAATAGAAGGTGAAAAGAAAGGAACTAATGGTAAATGATCCATGTAAGAATTTGGATCAAGATCCAAAGAAAATCACGTCTCCTTAAAATAGGAAGTAGGAAGAGAGACAAAGAATCCCCCCTCAATGTAGAGTGCACACCCATGGTAGATGCTCTTGGATTAATGTAGAAACTACTCCATGAAAACTAAATGATGTTCTTTCCTTTAGGAAGACAAAATACCATAGGTGTATCAATGAATCCTCCCCAATATGTAGGAAGAATCCTCAAAATATATAATGTCTCGGGAAACTGAACAATAATCTCCAACACATGAGTATGATAAAACTTAATAATGCAATGTGACATATCAAGTGAAGTTTGAGACTCATGAAAGTCAATCTACAAAGACTCAAATGCCTTCTCTGAAGATAAAGAGACCTCCTCCAAATGTTTTATCAAAGGATCCATAATCATGTCAAACTCAAAAGAAGGATCAAGTGGAAAATAAATATGAGGGTCATAGTGTTCCCTTACAACAACTGAAGAAGGATCATCCTCATCAACATGAAGATGAATTTCATCAATGATGTCTCCCAAATCCTCAATGTAGGACTCCATAAATAAACCTACAATGTTTTTCAAGAATTCATCCCAAGGTACTATATTTGGAAGACAAGGAATATCCTGCTACACTAAATCAAAAGAATCCATGGCTGTAGGAATACAAGCATCATCAAGATGTAATGAGGGTATTAAGATGGGGCCAAAGGCTCTAAGAAATACCAAACCACCTTGCAAAACCAATGTGGAAGCCAAACACCACAGTGAGAGAAGAAACATCAGATATCCTTTTTCATTAATTTATCATACTCATTACATGCCAGGCTGTAAGGCCTTCCCAGTTTCCACCATATATTCAATGAATTATAGATTGACCTTCATACAATAGAGATCACATACCTTTGATCTCAATATCTAAACCTTTTCTTTCTTGCTCTAAGATTGCTTACTAAACTAAGAACATACAAAAGAATATATACAAGAGTCCACCAAAGAGGTCAGTGCTCAAATCTATAAGAGATACCTAGATTTAGGTCTACATAGATCCAAATGAGAGACCCCACATTAATATAGCAATGGAAATTAAATGTAGAAGTTGGCCAGATCAGGATAAACATCTCAGGAGGATGATCACAGAAAATTAGCAACCGTCGGTAAGGACATGCCCGAGCATCAGACAACCTGTCAGTAAAGAGATCATTGAAAATCATCAGTAAAAGCATACTCAAGCATTAGAAAACCCGTCAGTAAAGAGATCATCAAAATTTGTCGGTAAAGCACGAACCCGAGCAATAGAAGACTATCTACAAAGCAAAAGTAAACAACTTTTTGGTTGAGCAGGATTGACAAGGACCCAAGATGCTCCTGTATTAGACACCTGGGGTTACAAGAAATGATTCCCTGAATCATGTATCAGTTCCAACCTAAAATAAATCTAACTTAGATTGGTAAATCCAAGATGAGTCCTCAATCGGTTTATTCTTCCACTTTACTAGATACTCCATGTATTCTTTTCCTCTTGTACTTCTGCCAACTCTCTATTTCAAAATATTTTCAACTTCCTCTATCTTCTTCTTAGGATAATCAATTGGTACTGTCACTTCTTCATCAGGTTCATGATATTCATACAAGTTTGAAATATTGAATATAGGTGATATATCGATGTCATCAGGTAATTCAACTTTATAAGCATTTCCACTGTCAAATCTTTTCAGTATTTTGTAAGGACCAAATTTCTTCATCTTCAGTTTACCATATGTTCCAATAGGAAATCTACCTTTCTTCAAATGAACCATTACAACATCACCAACTTCAAATGTTTTATGTCTTCTTGATCTATCTGCATGATCTTTGTATTTATGATTACTTTTATCTAGCTTTTGTTTTACATCTTCATGAACTCAACAAATTCCTCTACTTCTACACTTCTTTTCTCTCCTCCAACAATATCTCTCAAATCTAATATACCTCTCAGTTGTGTGCCATGAACAATCTGAAAAGGTTTCTTTCCAGTAATTTTATTCACTAAACTATTGTATGCAAAATCTTCTTGTGCCAACATCAAATTCCAATTACTTGGTGTGTCTCCAACTAAGCATCTCAACAAATTACCCAAACTTTGGTTTACAACCTCTGTTTTTCCATTAGTCTATGGATGAAATATAGAAATAAACTTTAACTCAGTATCCAACTTCTTCCAAAGTGTTCTCCAAAAAGAGCTAACAAGTTTACTATCTCAGTCAGAGATGATACTCCTTGGTAATCCATGCAATATGAAAATCTCCTTAAAGAAAAGATCTGCTATATGTACTGCATCTGATGTTTTCTTACATGGTATGAAATGCATCATTTTAGAAAATCTATCCACAACAACAAATATGGAATCATTACCTCTAGCTGTCCTAGGTAAGCCAAGAACAAAATCCATTCTGATATCACTCCATGGTTTCTTAGGAACAATAATAGGTGTATACAAACCAGTATTTTGACTCACTCCTTTTGCAACTTGACAAAATCCACAATTTCTCATAAATTTCTGAACATCCTTATACAACTGAGGCCAAAAATACCTCTCCTTCATCAAACTCAATGTTTTATCAATACCAAAGTGTCTAGCCAATCCACTACTATGTTTTTCCTTAATCAAATTAGTTCTCATTGATCCTCTTAGTATGCACAAATGAATACCTTTGAACAACATATCTTCCTAAATGAAATAGTATTCATACTTACTTGATTGATTTTAATTAGGTGCTCTGCACACTCTCAACTGCTGTGAAAAATTAGGATCACTTTCATACAAATTCTTCATGTCATCAAAACCAAGAACCTCAATTCTCATTTCAGTCAACAAAGATCTTATTCTACTCAATGCATCAACAACTCTATTAGAAACTCCACTCTTATGCTTAATCACAAATGTGAAATTCTGCAAATACTCTACCCATTTCATGTCTCTGATTCAACTTATTCTGACTACCCAAATACTATAAAGCCTTATGATTAATATACAACACAAATTCATTTGGCATAAAATAGTGTCTCCATTTCTTCATAGCTTGAACAATACCATAGAAATCTTGATCATAGACAAAATATTTCCTCTTTTCATCATTCAAATTCTCACTAAAGAAAGTAACAAGTTTACCTTCTTGAGTTGACACAACTCCAATTGCACTTCCACTTGCATCACATTCAACTTGAAATACCTTATTGAAATCAGGTATTGCTAACACAGGTAATTCAGCAACCTTCAACTTCAAAGCTTCAAAACTCTTATCAGCTCCATGTGTCCATTTGAATTCTCTTTTGTTTCCTCTCATTGTTTTAGTCATAGAATTACAAATAGAACTAAAATTTCTGATAAAATTTCTGTAAAAACTTGCCAATCCATGAAATGATCTTACCTCAGTGACATTTTTAGGTGTAGGCCAACTCAATATAGCTTCAACCTTCTTTGGATCTATCTTCAAACCATCATCTGAAATTAAAAAACCCAAATATACAAGCTCTTCTTTCAAAAGGAAAACTTCTTTAGATTTATCAACAACTTTTCCTCTTTCAATCTCTGCAACACTTGCCTTATATGCATCAAATGCTCTTCTCTAGTCTTACTGAATATCAAAATATCATCCAAGTATAAAATCACACACTCATTCAAGAATTTCTTTAGAACTTCATTCATTAATCTCATAAATGTACTCGGTGCATTAGTTAAACCAAAAGGCATAACCAACCACTCATACAAACCTTTCTTTGTCTTGAAAGAAGTCTTCCACTCATCACCTTACCTAATTTTGATATGATGATATCCACTCTTCAAGTCAATTTTGGTAAAATATCTTGCTCCACTCAAACAATCCATTATGTCATCCATTCTCGGTATAGGAAACCTATACTTCACTGTGATCTTTTTAATTTATCTGGAATCAGTGCACATTATCCATTCTCCATTCTTATTAGGTGCCAATACAACAGGTATTTCACATGGAATCAAACTCTCTCAGATCAAACCTTTGTTCAAAAAATCATGAAATTATCGGTTAAGCTCTTTATTTTCAGTAGGTGTTAACCAATGTGGTACTTTGTTTGATAAACTAGATCTAGGAATCAGATCCATAAAGTGGCTGATATCTCTTATTGGTGGAAAACCATCAGGAACATTGTCTAAAATTATCTCCTTGTACTCAGTGAGTAACTTTCCAACTTCTACTGGAATGTCATCTTCTGTATTCTCACTCAGTTTGTTAGGAATCAAAGCATAACAAATATCATTTCTTTTCAAATCCTTAACAAACTGTCTACCTTCCATTAGACAAACTTTCATAGATGTACATATCTCACCAACATATTCTTCAACCAAAGGTTAAAAAACTTGCTTCTTACCATCAACCCAAATAGAATATCTATTCAACCTTCCATCATGTATAGCTTGTCTATCATATTGCCAAGGTCTACCCAACAAAATATGACAACAATCCATAGTCATAATATCTCACAACACCTTATCATAATAATTTCCAATTTTCATATTCACAAAACATTGGTCACTTACCATTAATGTATGATAATATTTGATCCATGAGATCTGACAGGGCTTCAGGTGTTTCATCCTCTCCAACTACAAATTTGCAACCATTTCCTCAGATGCCAGATTCTCTGAGGTTCCATTATCAACAATCACATTCCAAACTTTGTTTGCAACTCTACGTCTGGTCTTGAACAAAATTTTCCTGACAAGATCTTTCTTATCCTTCTCACTCCATACTATCCTTTGGATCATGAAATTTCCTTAATTATCAGCTTCATTTGGTGACTCCTCTTGCACCAATGCATTTCTGCTACTATTTCCAATCTTCTTTCTTGCATGTGTGCATTTAAAGGATTTGTGTCCTTCTTCATCACAATTATAACCAGTTACTTGGAATCCTTTTCTGCTATATCCACCTCTGGAGTAATTACCTCTTGCTAGGTATGAAATTCCACCTTTCCATTCAGTCTTTCCTTTGTCTTGAGATGTGTCTGAAATTGACTTGTCTAGTTCAGATCTACTTTTTTAACCATGAGATCTACCTCTTCCTCTAGGGAATCTACCACCTCTACCTCTTTGTCTTTGTTCATATCTTCTATTCAAAATTTCCTTAGCTTTTAGGGAAAATTGGTATGTCTCCTCAATTCTTTCCATCTTTACCAAACTGATCTCATCTTGTATGGAACTTCTCAATCCATTCAGGTATCTTGCTACTCTGTCCACTTCATCTTCAACATGTCCAGATCTGATGTCCAATCTATAGAATTCCTTAGTGTAGTCTTTTACTGATTTGTCTTTCTTCTTCAAGCTTTGCATTCGCTTGATTAGGTTAATCTGATAATCACAAGGTAGAAAATTTCCTTTCAATTTGTTTACCATCTTATCCCATACCTTGATTTTTTCTTTACGTTTCTTCTTTCGATCCAATTGTAGATGTTCCCACCATAGGGATACATGTCCTTTAAACTTTATGCTTGCAATATTTACCTTCTTATCCTCTGCCACATTCTCATATTAAAAATACTTTTCCATCTCAGTTATCGAATTAAGCAACTCATCAGAATCCAATTTTCCACTATACTTAGGAGGATTGAACTAAGGCATGGACTTCAAACTTGTCAAAGCTCTCAGGAATCTCTCTTCTTCCTGATTCATCATAGGCATAGGTGCAACTTCACCTTGAACCTCTTCAATTTCATCATTGCTAACATCTTCAAGATGTCTTCCTCTATGCTGGGCTATCTCCACAACTTCCAATCTAGCAGCCATCTATCTAAGCATATTAGCTAGATCTGGATCTACATTTCCTCTCCCATGAACCATCTTGAATCCATCTATAATTGTAGGTCAGATCACAATCTACTATCCCAAAATAATACCAACTAGGGTTAGGGTTTACAAGAAGGAACTTAGATCTCATAAATGCTTTGATACCACCTGACACAAGGAGGGTATGAAGATGGGGAAAAAGGCTATCCCAAATACCAAACCACCTTGCAGAACCAATGTGGAAGCCCAACAACACAGTGAGAGAAGAAACAAGAGATGTCCTTTTTCATTAATTTATCAAACTCATTACATGTCGGGCTGTAAGGCCTTCCTAGTTTTGGCCATATATTCAATGAATTACAGATTGACCTTCATACAATAGAGATCACAGACCTTCAATCTCAATGTCTAAACATTTTCTTTCTTTTTCTAAGATTGCCTACTAAACTAAGAACATAAAAAAGAATATATACAAGAGTCCACCAAAGAGGTTGACACTCAAATCCATAAGAGAGACTCAGATTTAGGTACACACAGATCCCAATGAGAGATGCCACATTAATTTAGTAATGGAAATTAAATGTAGAAGTCATCCAGATCAGGATAAAAATCTCAAGATTATGATCACCAAAAATCAGCAACCATCGGTAAGGACATACCCGAGCATCAGACAACCCGTTGGTAAAGAGATCACTGAAATCCATCGGTAAAAGCATACCCGAGCATCAGAAAACTCATGGGTAAAGAGATCACCAAAATCTGTTGGTAAAGCATGAACCCAAGAAAAAAAAGACAAACTACAAATAAAAATTAAACATCTTTTTGGTTGAGCAGGATTGCCAAGGACCCAAGATGCTCCTGCATCACATCAAGAGCAACAATAGAAGTAATCTTGACTAGAGAAGTAGAAGATGCATGTTGAGCCCAAAAGTCATCATGGATCTCAAGGAATGCAAGATGTTCAATCTCCTTTAAGGTAGGCTCATCATAAGGATGTTGGAAATAATAGGTACTGAAATAGGGAGGGGGGGGGGGGGGAATCAAGAATAATANATCATAAGGATGTTGGAAATAATAGGTACTGAAATAGGGAGGGGGGGGGGGGTGAATCAAGAATAATAAAACTTTTAAACTTTTACTTATACCTTTGGATAGAAGAAAAACTTCCAAACTATGAAAAATATAACTGTAACTTTAAATTAAAAGTGAAATGAATAAAGTAACAACACATCCACACACATAAAAATCATATTTTTATCATGGAAACCCTTGATCAGAGGTAAAAACCACATTGGGGATGAGACCCACAATCTTGTCACTGTAGTACAAAAGAGTGCTCTGTTAGGAGCTTACAATATGTCACTTTCTAGGTGACTCACCCTATTAAGAGTGACTGATACCATATTAGAAGTATCTACATCCTATTACATATTAACTTGTTAAAGGATTTAATCCCACTATTACAGTATTCCCCGTTAGGGGATTTACAATAAAGTCTTTCTAGAGACTACCCTATTAAGGGATTTTAATTTTTTGAAACTATTAGGATAAAAAAAATAGTAATTAACCTATACAATGCACTCCTGAATACTAATCAGATCCTTTGATTCTCTTTCCTTTTTCAGAATCTGATCTTGAACCTTCTTTGAAAATTTCTCTGCAATCCTTGTCCAAGATCTTACTTTTCAACAACACTTCAACTATTCTTCAACGACATAACTTAGTCAGCAAATATCATCTTATGACCTTTTAAATTTGAATGTAAACTTAATTAGGGTTTATCTTTCCCTCTAAAATATCTTTATGAATTATAACTGACTCATAGAAACTTGAAATCCTTACTGCGTTGACCATAACAAATTTCAAGTTGTTATCTCCAATGTGAAATATTCTTTCAATATTATTGGCTAAAACATACCTTGAATTCATACTCAAATTTGTGTACAAATACCTAAGAATTGAATTATTGAACTCTTTAAACAATGTCCTACATTTTTTATGTTGTCCAGATTCATTGAATAGTGCATCATCATAACTGATTTAGCCAATTTCCCAAAACTATTCAATAACCTTTAGTTTTACCTATTCACTGAACTGACCGGTCGGTGGTATCTTCACTTATGCCTTTACCGGTGTGACTTAAGAGGTGTGGTAAAAAACATTAGTGTACCTATTGTATTTATACCTTCCAATGTACCGATGGAAAAATTGTCTTCCTTAACCGATCTATCCTTCACTTGTTCTCCTGTTCACCGATTATCTTTTTGACTTAACTTCTTGTTACCAATTGGTTATTACTGTGTACCAGTTGGTTTAAATTCACATAATTACAAAAAAATTTCTTACCTATGTAATTTTTTTCCAAAAATGACAACCATACTCTATAAGATCATCATAAATGTCATCTATCAACATTCTACAATCAACATTATCCCCGTTTGGCATTGATGGAAAAAACTTGTGAAAATTTCAAAACTTCAAAATTTCAAAACCTATACTCCATGTCTAATTACATACTCCTCCTGAATCTGTAACTCCCCTTTTTTACTATATACTATATAATATCTCCCTTTTTGAGCTACTATATAATCCCCCTTTTTTGACAATAATGCCAAAAACTAAGATCAAAATTTTATGTACAAGAGTGTTCATACCTTACAGTTTGCCAAATATAGTCTTGAAGTGTACCTTTGTAGTGGAAAGAGAATGCTCCCATGACTCTTTTAGTATTTTTAAGGCTATGTGATGATCATTCAAGCCTGAAGATAGATCCTCCATAATGTCAATTGTACTCATGTTTGGACTACCTATAAGTACTTCAAATTTCTTAAGATATGCTTGGATAATGTCCATGTGTGGAGTCAAAAATCCTTGTAATTCCAGCAATGTTGTTCTTATCCTATCCTCTTCTGCCTTAAGTTCCATTTCCTTGTGTGTCACTACTTCCAGTTTTGCAATATGATCCATCATGGAACTGTTTAATGGGTCCAATTGGTTTACAAGTGTAGCCACCTCTATTTCGAGCTCTTATTTCTATGTCTTAATTTCAGCAGTGAAGTTGGTTAGAATAGATATCGTATTGAAGATTTTTTCAACTTCAAGTAATGATATCTTGAGTTCCTCGACCAATTCAAATAGTGAAACCTTCTAAAGAGAAATCTTCTATAGTAGCTTCTCCATCATCTCCTTCTCCAACCTCTTCTCTTCTTTTTTGATAATCTCCTATTCTATTTCGTGATCTAGAATAGTAATTGCATCAACTAAGGTTTTGATTTGATCAATCATAGATGCTTCTTCATCAAGTTCTACATCAGGAACCAAATCAGTAAATATAGAAACTTCTTTCCTTAGTATTTTCTTCTTCAAATTCTACTTTATTCTTTTATTCTCAGCCTTTTTTGCTAGATTCTTTTAAAATAGTATTTGTTCTTCTGGTTTCACTTCCTCCTCCTCCTCCTCCTCCTCCTCCTCCTCCTCCTCCTCAAAACGCATGCAACTGGTAGCATGGATTCCTGAAAACATTTTGGACATAGTGTATAGACCTCCTATCATCATCCAACAGAATTTGAGGGTTTATCACATGTATATTCCATTAATTTTAGATTTTAATGTGTTCACTAGATACCCTGGACAGATGGTTTGACAGTTACACAAAACCTTATATATCTCTCTCACTATTGAATGAAAAAATGCCACAAAGACCAAAAAAAATATGAAGCAATACTCTAACATTCCCAACTAATGGATCTTCAAAGATTTAACATCTTAACTATAAAAATAATGCTACAAACAACTATTAAAGCTGATAGGATATGGAAATATGCAGGAAACAAAATTTTTTATTGATCATGGGCTGATTTTGGTCCAAAATATCTCTCCAAGGTTCTTTCTTAGTATGTTATTTATTTTGAAATCCTTAATATGTTTCACAACTTCTTACAAGGTAAATTTAGCCTTATTTTTTTAACTCCCTAATATGTTTCACATCTTCCAAAAATTTATCAATCTTACTATAAGAAACCCTGTCTATTTTGGCACTAAACCTTCTTGCAAATTATTATTTTAGCTGATTGACACTTTTTCCAACACTATGTATGCAAGTTATTAATAGAATAATTTATTTGTTTGGTGAATTGTATAGTGGAAACTCTTATCCCTATATGGTTTTCCTCCACCTTCCATGAAAGTGACTACACTATTTCTATTTCCTTCTATAGGGGATTAGAATTATTTATAGGAAATGCATGAACCTCAACATTTTAGAATCTAAATTTTATGTCTCATCCACTTCTCTCTTTAAATTATGTTTCTTGTTTTTATTTTTCTAGGTAAAGTGAGAGGTTTTTCAAGGCCTTTTTGGAAGCCTCTTTGTCTTGCAAGAAAGGTATTTTTATGATCCATGCTCTTCTTATAATTGTTTATGCCTAACGCCTTCTTTTCTTTGGAATTAAAGAGAAAGCATTGTAACTTTTAGTGCACTGTATATGCATCTTCCATGTCTTCCCTGAAGTAGCCAACAATTAGATTAGTATATATAATATCTAAGGGTCACTAAAAAATTTGGGGTTGAATTTGATGCCAATTTGCAATGACATTACCATTTGTGTGTGATTTTTGTGTTTTTTTCTAAGTGCCCCCGACGCTGTTGTAATAGTGACGATACTATCAGAATTGCGACACCCGTGTGATTATAAACAAAAAAAAGAAAAAGAAAGGCTCATTTCTAATTTAGTGTGATCACATATGGTCGTGCGTGAAGAGGGCCTAACTGTGGAAGATTTGAATCTTGGTATATGGTTGCCACGACTTGATGAGGTAGGCATTTGAGCTTTGTATTCTCATTAACTCAACTTCATTTTGATGGGATTTGTTGATTTAATGACACAATATGAATGTTAATACTAGCATTGTTGGCATTGTTAATACTGACATTGTTGCTACTGGAAATGTCTTGATGGATCACGGGCTGCAAGATAGGGCATCATGCATTGTTTATGAGCTCAATGTTTAATACTGACATTGTTTACATATTTTCATTTAGAATGCTTGATGACCCATGAGCTTTAAGAGCTAGGGAATCATTTCTATTACCTTCAAGGCATTGTGTGAAGTGTTTGATCTCTCTTTATTTGTTTTTCTGTTGATATTCACTATGTGGTACTCCCCCTTTATGATTATTTCATGAGGAAATGTTTTGATGGCTCACAGGCTGCAAGTTAGGGAATCATGCATTGTTTATGAGCTCACTATTTAATATTGACACTATTTACATCTTTGAATTTTGAATGCTTGATGACCCACAAGATTTTAGAGCTAGGGCATTGTTTCTATTACCTTCAAGTAATTTTGTGAAGTGTTTGATCTCTCTTTATTTGTTTTGCTGTTGATATTCACTATGTGGTACTCCCCGTTGATGATCATTTCATGAGGAAATGTCTTGATGGCTTGCGGGCTGCAAGCTAGGGCATCATGCATTATTTATTAGCTCACTATTTAATACTGGCATTATTTATATCTTTGCATATGGAATGCTTGATGACCCATGAGCTTTGAGAGCTAGGGCATCGTTGCTATTACCTTCAAGGCATTGTGTGAAGTGTTTGATCTCTCTTTATTTGTTTTGATGTTGATATTCACTATGTGGTACTCCCCATTTATGATAATTTCATGAGGAAATGTCTTGATGGATCATGGTCTACAAGCTAGGGCATCATGCACCGTTTATGAGCTCACTATTTAATACTGGCATTTGTTTACATCTTTGCATTTGGAATGCTTGATGACCCGTGAGTTTTGAGAGCTAGGGAATCGTTGCTATTACATTCAAGGCATTATATGAAGTGTTTGATATCTCTTTATTTTTTTTGATGTTGATATTCACTATGTGGTACTCCCTGTTTATGATAATTTCATGAGGAAAAATATGGTATCTTCTTTCCTTTCTGCAACATTCTTCTGAGTGCACATGTCCTGTAGCATGGTTTTTCTTTTAGAAGTGTATGGCTTGAATATACACATGCATAATTGTAGATGAGGATCAGTAATAGGATGCCATTCATTGCTTAGATCTTCTTGATCTAACCCCCATCTCTTTTTTCTTTGTAGGTTCTGGATCACACAGGAGCACACTAGATTCATACCCGGGTCAAAAATTCATCACTTCAGGCAATGTTTGGTACCCTTATTATTTATGTTCATCCTCTTATGTATTCCTGTACTCTTGCATATTATTCTGAAAGTTGGCTATGCTCATAGCAGCCCAGATTATTTTATCTTTCAGTTCCTTTCCTTGTATAGTATATACAAGTTATTTGGCATATATATAGTATATACATGTAATCTTTAGATGCATAAATTTCTTTTCCTTTACATGTATCTTTTCATGAAATGAAC
>MU227873.1:1820445-1854899 GCA_018584345.1 Thuja plicata | reverse complement strand
AAATAATGAGATCAATGCATGGAAATGTTTGTTTTATTGATTGAACCGATTACATTATGGTTTTCTTACACATCCACTCTACACCCCCCTTTCCACTCACATGGATCAACAAAGAAATAGACTCAAACTCTTTAAAGAAACTTGATTGCAACCACCTAACTGCCCAAAACTATTCCATAACAGTCATAAAATTGACTATCAAAATGAAATAGGCTTAATGGTGTTGTCAAGTTGACAACCAATGTTGTCAACTTGACAACATGGTGTCTCATACCCCCATTTAGGATATTTAGAAATTTTTAAAGCAACCTTTACAAGCCATACTAACCCATAACCCCTAGATGACCATTCTAGGCCATAATTGCATGAATGCAATTTACATCTTCTTTTTGGAATCTTTTCACTTTGAGTGCAATTACATGATTTAATGGCATTAATGGCCATATTCCAACTATAGATACCCTTATAGGTCCTTGACCTTTACATAATTCCTTTGAATCACTCAAGTGACCCCAAGGTTACATAACTATCCCTTATGCCATTCAATGGCTTACATTAAATTATTTTCAACTAAAATGAGAACCCCTCATGTTTAGAATGAAACACCCAAATTTCTAAAAGAGCTTAGGTCTGAAGTTAATTAAAGATACATATCCATATATGAAAGGACAATATACTGAATATACAACATATACCTATAATAAACCATGTACAACACACCCCATTAAACCATTTATCACAAACCACAAGCCTTGTCAATACTCAATATATATATACTATCATACATGCATGAATACCCACCTCCTTGGTAGATACACAACAAAGAAACATCATTCTAGGATCTCCAATACTAAGAGCCTTACTACCATGACTCCACTAATCTAGCCTGAACCCATCTTTCTGAAAAAGGAAAGCTACAAAATCACAACAGTGTAGCAATACTAATAGGTAGTGAAAAGGTTCATCAAATGCTAAAAGGACTGTCTGCAACACAAAGTGCCTATGAAGGGAATCCTTATCCTCCACTATCCTTTTTCTTAGCATGCATGTGATACTGTAAAAGTAAACAAACAAAAAAGAAGGGCTATGCAGTTGTAACATATGTGGTAAACACTACAACATATATTGAATACCCTTATTATTTATGTTCATCCTCATATGTATGCCTGTACTCTTGCATATTCTTCTGAAAGTTGGCTATGCTCACAGCCTGTGTAAGCCCAAATGATTTTATCTTTCAATTCCTTTCCTTGTATAGTAAATACAAGTTATTTGACATATATATATACATGTGATATTTAGATGCAGAAATATGTGTATATGTATGTATATGTATATGTGTACATGTATATATATGTATGTATATGTATATATGTATATATATGCATGTATATGTATATGTATATATGTGTGTATATATGTATATATATATACATATATATATATATGTATGTATATATATACATATATACATACATATATATATATATATGTATGTATGTATATATGTGTATATATATATGTGTGTGTGTGTGTGTGCGTGCATGCGTGTATATACATATATAACAAACAAAGCACCGACCAATCATATGGAAACCATGACTTGAGGTAGGCATTTGAGCTTTGTCTTCTCATTAACTCAATTTCATTTTGATGGCTTTTGTTGATTTGATGGCATAATATGAATGTTAATACTGACATTGTTTACATCTTTGCATTTGGAATGCTTGATGACCAATGAGATTTGAGAGCTAGAGCATCATTGCTATTACCTTCAAGGCATTGTGTGAAGTGCTTGATCTATCTTTATTTGTTTTCTATTGATATTCACTATGTGGTACTCCCCGTTTATGATCATTTCATGAGGTAATGTCTTGATGGCTCATGGGCTGCAAGCTAGGGCATCATGCATTGTTTATGAGCTCACTGTTTGAGCACCACATGACCCTGTTATGAGCTCTGTTTGTTATATGCAAACACACACACACACACACACACACACACACACACACACACACACACACATGTATGATGTTATTGCTGTCATTCCATGCTTGCTGGTGTTGTGCACTATATATATTTTTATATATACACTGTTTATTTCATTGAGATCGTGAGCTTGGAATTTGTAATGTATTTTCTATTGTTGGATCAATGTTGCCATGTTTTTGAGGTTGTAGATGCATTGAATCACCACTGCCATTCTATTTTGATAGCATGCAGTGCTTAATCTCTCTTTATTTTTTTTGTTGTTGATATTCACTATGTGGTACTCCCCGTTTATGATCATTTCATGAGGAAATGTCTTGATGGCTTGCAGGATGCAAGCTAGGAAATCATGCATTGTTTATGAGCTCACTATTTAATACTGGCATTGTTTACATCTTTGCATTTGGAATGCTTGATGACCTACGAGCTTTGAGAGCTAGGGCATCATTGCTATTACCTTCAAGGCATTGTGTGAAGTGTTTGATCTCTCTTTATTTGTTTCGCTGTTGATATTCACTATGTGGTACTCCCCATTTATGATCATTTCATGAGGAAAAACATGGTATCTTCTTTCCTTTCTGCAGCATTCTTCTGAGTGCACATGTCCTATAGCATGGTTTTTATTTTAGAAGTGTATGGCTTCACTATGCGCATGCATAATTGTAGATGAGGATCAGTAATAGGATGCCATTCATTGCTTAGATCTTTTTGATCTAACCCCCATCTCTCTTTTCTTTGCAAGTTCTGGATCATCACATGAGCACACTAGATTCATACTCGGGTCAACAATTCATCACTTTAGGCAATGTCTGGTACCCTTATTATTTATGTTAATCCTCTTATGTATGCCTGTACTACTTGAATTTTCTATAATAGACGAGAAAACCAACAATTTTTTTCTCCAAAGTACTATTTTTCTCCAATAGCCAATCCTCTATTTCACTTTCCAAAGAAACCTTGTCAATCCTCTGGTCTCTCTTTCTAGTGTTTGGTACTCTTTCCTTCGCAAATTATAGAAATATCAAAGTCATCTTCTAAAACAATTCTAGTGTTATGCTTGCTGCTGTTGTGCACCATATATTGTTTTATACACTATTTATTTCATTGAGATCGTGAGCTTGGCATTTGTAATGTATTTGTTGTTATTGGATCAATGTATTTTTACCTTGAACTCAGGCATCATGCAATGTTATTTCTGTCATTGTATTCTTTCTGCTATTGTGCACCATATATTGTTTTATACACTATTTATTTCATTGAGATTGTGAGCTTGACATTTGTAATGTATTTGTTGTTATTGTATCAATGTATTTTGCCCACTTATTCATTATGTTGGAATACTTATTCACTATTTTCATTATTATTACTTTGTTTTAAATCTTCTCAATGGATAGAAAATTTGGCATTGAATGTTGTCATTTGGAGTCCTTGGAAGAACAATGCTCCAGATTATTTAATGTGCATGATGATGACATCAAACATGATATTCTCTACCTTCTGAAACATAATATTGCTGGCTCGCATGTACATAATGGGGTGATCTATAAACTAGTATTTTCTACTCTCTTTGAAGTTACCTGTCGGTTAGAATGGGTCTTGAAGGTGGTTAAGCATGTGGTTGTTTCTGACAATTCAGAAAAAGTTGCACAGGGGATTCAGACCATCAATCCAAACATTATCTCTGGCAGGCTTGGCTCAATTTTTGATAATAGAGCTAGCTTTTAAAATAAAATGGTGGAGGCGTGGGAGGTGTTTAAGCTATCTTGTGCTATAATGACTACACTTCTATGAGTATCTTCCATGGTTATAGTGAAGATTTTTTCACTTGTGACGATAGGAATGTTATGATGGACTACCTCTTTGGAGTTGCCATTTTTGTCAACAAACTAGGTCATCTTTAGATCAAACGTAGACATGAAACTTAACTGTTTAACATAATGTTTGGAATACTCTTCTTTGTAAATATTTTTGTTGATCCATACTCAAGGTCTAGATATCCATATGTTCATCATCATTACAAAAAATTATCTAGCTAATGAACTTTATATCCTTATGCATTATGCTGTTGTGATTTTGCCTCTTTTTTTTGACACAATGAATGGTAGTATGTAGCTCTAATTATTTATTGTCTACTATGCAATATTTAGCATATGTATCATGTGAGTACTTATGTAAATCTGATTATCAAAATTTTTCATTATCTTGTGATATTGCTATCTGGATTTTAGTGTATAGTTTTTTGAGTCAAACTCATTGACTCATGTTTCATCCATGAATTTGACATGCACAAATTGCTTATCATGTCAGCTGCATTTATCCAACTAATGTCATGAAAATCATATAATAATGCAAACTAGGGTACTATAGTCACTCATCTTCAAGCTAGCATGCTATCAAAATAGAATGGCAGTGGTGATTCAATGCATCTACAACCTCAACAACATGACAACATTGATCTTATAAAAACAAATACATTAAAAATGCCAAGCTCACGATCTCAATGAAATAAACAGTGTATAAAATAATATATGGTGCACAACAACAGTAAGCATCCAATGAAAACAATAACAAAATACATACATATGTATATATATGTATGTATATATGTATATGTATATGTGTATATATATATATATATATATATATATATATGTATGTACATATATGTATATATGCATGCATATATATTTGTATATGTATGTGTATATGTATATGTATGTATATATGTATATGTATATATATATGTATCTCTCTTTATTTGTTTTTTTGTTGATATTCACTATGTGGTACTCCCCGTTGGTGATCATTTCATGAGGAAATATCTTGATGGCTCATGGGATACAAGCTAGGGCATCATGCATTGTTTATGAGCTCACTTTTAATACTGGCATTTTTTACATATTTGGATTTGGAATGCTTGATGCCATTCTTTTGTTCTTTTGTTCTTTGGTTCTTCATGGACCATTCTTTTTTATACCCGACTACATCTCCCATTAAAATTTCATCAAAACTTTCATTATCTTGTGATATTTCTATATGGATTCAAGTGTATAGTTTTTTGAGTCAAACTCATTGACCCATATTTCATCCATGAATTTGACATGCACAAATTTCTTATCATGTCATGAAAATTGTTGATGTGTCGACAATGACTTGCAAGAGTGTAGGTGACGCATGGTTCAACTCCAATTCATACAATTGGGAGTACCCAAGAAAGTGAGTAGACTCTAAATATCAATATTTCGGCTACAAATATAACAAGGATGAAGCATGATGAGGAATGAAGATAGAAAAGAAGAAATTAGTCATGAATGTAGTGGACATGGAAAAGGGTATAGTAGAGCCTACTCATCTTTCCCAGGTAGTTCCAATTTTTTCAAGTGGAGAATAAGTAATGAGAGGAATTGTCGAAACATCAACAATTTTTGTGAGATTAGTTTGTTAACTGTAGCTGACACAAGGCAATTTGTGAATGTCAAACTATACAATTGAATCTTGATAGCAATATCACAATTTGACATGCCCCCAATTGTAGATGCCTTTACATGCATTTCAATGTGTGGTAAGGACTAAAAGTCCCAATCACAATAATGCATATGGTTTCCATCAAGTGCAGTTAGGATGTTGCATTTACATGTTGTTTAGATTCATTATATGATCAAATACAAAGCATTATCATTTTGTACTGTGATTGACAATAGTAATTTTGCAATTTGATTTGAGATGTTTTCTACATGATTAGTATGTTGCTTTTTATTGCAATTATAATTAGTATGAATGAACAAAATAATCAACTAAACAAAATGATATGTTGGAATGACAGTGCAATATTTATCGATATAGCGTCGATGGCTTCGGTCAATGTGCCTATGTGTCAATGTAGTGTTGGCCCTTGTGTGTTGAAGATGTCACACACAAAAAGTAAGCTTAGGCATCAATTTTGGGGTTTCCCAAATAGGAAAAAGGTTTGGATATGGAATTATATTTTATGTTTAAAAGTAATGTGACAAGTTATAATCATTTTAGGAAGAACTGATGTAGATTTGGTATTGCAGGTAAATAGTGGATGTCAATACTTTTGGTGGGTCAATGAAACCAAATTTACATCTACCCCATCTATGTCTATACCTGATGTAGGAAATGAGTGCAACTTGTGCAAGGCTCGAGAGGCAGCTAGTGCCACTGAGATTGCTTCAATGGCAAAAGCAGAAATCATGTTTCTGCGATGCCTTCTTTGTGTAGTTTGTGTACTACTTTGTTGGGACCATATGCATAAATGTGATTAACAAAGGGCTATTGTAGATACTAAATTTTTTTAGAATTTCATGTAGATACGTTGGACATTTTGATAAACTCATGAAATTTTTGTTGTTTATGACTTCGTTATGATTTTCTATATAAAATTAAACAAAATAAAAAATTAACCTTATTAAAAAAAATTGAAAAAAGGTATAACATTTTTAAAAAGTTAACCTTATTTATAATTTATGATGTCTAACTCTTGGATGGGTTTTCATAAATTTTATCCTTGTTCCTTTTAGAAGTGTCTGGCTTGACTATGCACATGCATAATTGTAGATGAGGATCAGTAATAGGGTACCATGCATTGCTTAGATCCTTTGGATCTAACCCCATATTTTCCTTCCTTATAGGTTCTGGATCATACAGGAGCATACTAGATTCAACCCCGGGTCAACACTTCAATGACATCAGGCAATGATGCAAAATTTATTGTCTGTAGTCATTGCAACAACATCAGGCACCACCTTCAGCACAATATGATCACTAGACAGGTCTGTATATCTTCTAATTTTAAGTTGTGCTATTTTCGTTCTTGTTTTATGAAGTTGGGTGATGCTTGCTATCCAAATTATACCAATACTTTTATAAGAGATTTTCCCTTTTTACTTAAACCTAAACAAAATTTTAGGCAAAATTACAGCTAAACTCTTTAGCGAGAAGATGAATTTGTTACACTTGTGAGTACAAAAAATTTGTTTTCTTTATTGTATGTTATGATCTTCAACATGTGATATATAAATATATCATCTATTCTGAGAACTTTTTATTACCATCTACAGAATATTGGATAGTAATAAGTTTGAAGAAGATTTGGAAATGTTGCACCAATCTGAATTGGATCAATCATCATTTTCAAATCTTTTCATCAATCACCATCAACCATTTTCCAAGAGCAACACCTTTCTCTATATGAATCTTGGTTTACATTTCCTTGTAATCCTTATGCAAAATGTTTCCATTAAGTATGTCAGGGGTATAATGCATTCAAGCAAAAGGCTCTGGAGGCTGCTAAGTCTTTTGTACACCTTTTGCTTGGTAATTTGAAGCCATCAATGGAAAATTACAATCCTAAACAATTAGTATATCATTGATGGCTTCATAATTATTAAGTGAAAGGGAGTTCTTTGATCTGGAACCCCTTTGGTGACAATCCTATGTAGTTCCACATAGACACAACACATTCCTTAGAAGACTTGTAATCTCACAATAGCTGAGAAACATAAATGTAGATATCATGGTCACAATTTTTTGGAGACACACCATAATTGAGTGGTATACCCAGATGATGCAATGCAACTACTACTCCTCCAGTTCTAAGTTGGCACTGTAGTATCCAAACACCATAGATAAGGAATAAATTTATAGAGTAGAGGAGGGCTGTAATGACCAAAATAATACAGGGTCCCTATATTATTTTGGTTGTTATGGCCCTCCTCCTTTGCTCTCTAAATTTATTCCTTATCTATGGTTTTTGGATCCTGCAATTCCAACTTAGAACTGGAGGAGTAGTAGTTGCATTGCATCGTCTAGGTATACCACTCAATTATTTTGTGTCTCCAAATAATCATGACCATGATGCCTACATTTATGTTTCTTAGCTATTGTGTCCCAAGATCCCTTATGACCCTTTATGACCCTTTACGATCTCTAAGATTACATCTTAGAGATTGTAAATTGTCATAAAGGGTCATAAGAGGCTCCTAGGAGGGGCTAGATGAGATTCCACCTCCACATGGTTGGCCCTGTTAAGTAGAGAATGTTAAACTATTCTCAAAACAAAGAGAAGCTCAATATTTTAAGGTCTCACTTCATGCACACGATAAATAATTTTTTTTAAAACATAGCATACCATCGCAAATGCGACGGTATTTAGAGGACGACTGATTCTAAAACATGATCATCAACTTAACATCTTCAAACATTCAATCAGTTATAGTTCATCAATCTCTCCCTTTGGCATTGATGGCAACACACTACATTATCACACTATATTATTACTAATACAATATAAATTATAACAGTTAAAGTTCATCAAACTACCAATCTTATGTACTATAACTGATACAAATATCTGGTCCTCGATAAGTTCATATAACTTAGTTTTGATTCTTGCAGCTTTCTTTTTGTCTTCAATCCCTTCACTGGATAGATGTAGAATCTTTCTTTCTCTGATGTGATGTGTTCTTCTTCTATGTCAAACTCTCTCCCTTTGACTATTCTCTTTTCTTTTGATGTCTCTTGTCAGCAATTATTTCTCTTTTTATGTACTCTCCCTTTCTTGTTACATCTCTCCCTTTGGATACTGTGATGGATATAATCTCTATCTCTCCCTGATGTATAATAATTCCCATGGATATCATCTCTCCTTGAAGTGATAATATCTCTCCTTGAGTGATAATGGATATAATCTCTCCCTTTGACAACAATGCCAAACAAATATTTTTGATAGTATTGCCAAACAAATCCTTTCTATCCATAATATATTCCTTGAATTTCCCAATCTATCAGTAATACAATAACTTTGGTTCTTGGAGTAGATAAATACCCTAGTGTGTATAGATTTATCTTTGAATTCTATCTCTCTGCTTGCATCAACATGAATGATATTCTGATAATATGCAGGTTGATGTAGCCTTCTAGTCATTTACTGACTAGTAGACAAGGGTCTGACCCCTAGTATTTTTCTCAAGTACTCAAATGCATCCTTGGGCAGTGGCTTGGTGAAGATATTGGCCAATTTTTCTTTAGTTTTCATATACTCAAGTATCACCTACTTTGCTTGAAATTTTTCTCTTAAATAATGATACTTGATGGCAATATGCTTTGTTTTAGCATGCATGAATGGATTCTTGGAAATGTTTATTGCACTTGTATTATCACAATAGATAATAACTGGTTCAATAATTTTTGTATGCATACCTTCCAGTAACTATTTGATCCATGCAATATTTGAGCACTTGGTAGCAACAACAACATACTCTGCTTCTGCAGTAGACTGAGAGATGCATCCTTGCCTCTTGCTGATCCATGTGACAAGTCTGTCACCCATAAAGAATGCGCCTCAAGTTGTGCTCTTTCGATCATCAATATTTCTATCCCAATCAACATCGGTAAAGACCTTAAGTTCAAATTTGCCTTCTCTTTTATACCATAAGCCATATTCCTTGGTATTCTTCAGATATCTTAGGATTATTTTCACAGCAGTCATATGTGATTCCCTGGGATTAGCAAAAAATATTGCAACTATTCCTACTGCATGTGCAATATCTGGTCTAGTATGTACAACATACATGAGTTTTCCAATCATTGATCTGTACAAAGTCTGATTTACCTTTGATTACTTGTCTTCCTTTGTCAGCTTACATCCAGTTGCCATCAGTGTTCCAACTAGTTTGGACTATTCCATCTTGAATATTTTTAGTACTTCTTTGATGTATTTGGATTGTGTAATTAAAATTCCTTCATCTTGTTGCATGATTTGTAGACCAAGAAAGAAATTGATCTCTCCAAACATAGACATCTCAAATTATTTTCTTATTTCATTTGCAAATGATTTGCATAGCATATCATTGCCTCAAAATATGATGTCATCAACAAATATCTCAGCAATCAAAATGTTAGCATCAGTATCTTCCTTCAAAATAAAGATTATTGTTTTCAATAGTCCTTACAAATCCAATACTTATAAGATAGGAATGAAGTCTTTCATACCAGGCTTGTGGTGCTTGTTTCAATCCATACAAGGCTTTGTGTAGTCTACATACCATGTCCCTCTTGTCTGGATCAAAAAACCCTTCTGGTTGTTCAATGTATACCTCTTCTTCAAGTATTCCATTTAGGAATGCAGACTTGAAATCCATTTGATATACCTTGAATCCTTTACATGCAACATAAGAAAGTAAAATTATCACTCCTTCTAGCCTAGCAATGCATGCAAAGGTCTCTTCACAGTCAATCCCTTCTTCTTGTGCATACCCATTGCATACTAGTCTTTCTTTATTTCTAGTGACTTCTCCATTCTTATTTAGTTTATTCCTGAATATCCATTTTGTACCGATAACATTCTTCTCATCTGGTCTCGGTACAAGTGTCCATGTCTTGTTTTTCTCTATCTTCTCAATCTCTTCATTCATAGCACCAATCATTCATTATTATTAAGTGCAACATTGAAAGATTTTGGCTCATAATCACAAATAAGACATATTGTATTTAGAGACTTACTTCTAGTTCTCATACCGGCCTTCTTATCTCCAATGATCTAGTTTTTTGGATGGTTCCTTCTAACATATCTGGAAAGTACATGTTTAGCTCTTTGTCTATCATCTTGATCATCATTTTTTCCTTCATTCTATTCTCCATCACTTTGTGCATCATCTTGAGCAATATCCTGATTGTTGGTATTTGCAACCTAATGCTCCGGTGCAATGATCTATTGCTCGGGAGCTCTACATTATTGGTCAGATAGAGTGTCAAGTTCTTCATTGTATACAAACCTATTGTAGTCCTATGGTTCTTTTGTGCTTTCCTTTTCATTCTTCTCTACAAATTCATCTATCTTTACATTTGTACTTTCAACAATTTTGTTAGAGGCTTTATTGAGACATTTATAAGCCTTGCTCTTGGTGGAATACCCTAGAAAGATTACTTCATCACTCTTGGAGTCAAGTTTTCCGTTTGTATCATCTTTTAAGATATAACATTGACTACAATTTTTTTTGAAATAACTCACATTGGGTGTGTATCCATGATAAAGCTCATAAGGTGTCTTCTTAGTGTCTTTCTTCAATTGTACTCTATTCAATGTGTAAATAATAGTATTGACAGCTTCTCTCCAGAAGATTTGGGTGATGAATTTCTCTATCATCAGTGTCCTTGCACAATCAACTATGGATATGTTCCTTCTTTCAGCAATACCATTTTGTTGTGGTGTTCTTGGTGCAGAGACCTATCTTTTGATTCCATGCTTATTACAAAATTTAGTGAATTCATTTGAAATAAATTCCCCTCCTCTATATGATCTTAAGCATTTCAATTCTTTACCACTTTGTTTCTCAACCATTGTTGTGTACCATTTACACATCCTAAATGCTTATGATTTATATTTAAGAAATATTACTATCATCATTCTAGAGTAATCATCAACAAAGAGAATAAAATATCTATCTCCATAATAACTCTTTGTCCTCATAGGTCCACATAGGTCAGTATGGACTAATTCTAGAATGACATCAGATGTATGGGTTTTTCTTTTGAAACTAAACTTAGTCATTTTACCTTTTTGAAAATTCTTACACATGATATTGTTGGGCTTGGTCATTGTCGGTAAGCCTCTGACATTTCTCTTTTTTCTTATCTTTGTCATGTTGTCAAAGTTCACATGACACAATCTTTTGTGCCATAACCATATGTCTTCATTTCTAGCCATTAAGCAAGTGATTTTAGTATCATTCAGATTGAATAAGTTACCTTTTGTCTGCTCACCGGTACCAATCAAATTTCCTGATTCATTGAAGATCTTTGCCTTCTTATTTTCAAATGCTACTCTATGACCTAAATTATTTAGCTAAGAAAGACTCAATAGATTATAATCCAATCCTTTCACCCAATAAATATTTTCATATTTTATCAGGTTATTCAGCATTATTGTTCCTCTACCTTCAACTGGACAAGGTGTGTCATTACCCATTCTGACTGATCCACCATTGTAGTATTCAAAAGTCTCAAAATTTTGCTTTTCACTGGTCATATGGTGAGTGCAGACACTATCTATGATATAGACATCATTTTTACCAACTTTAGATATGAGTGCAGTTTCTACATACCTTTCTTCATCATCATCTGAATCATCTTTTACTGCCACAAACACCATCTTGATGTCTTCATCAGATTCAGTGTCAGTATCATCATCTTTGTATTTAGCTAGGTAATTGGCCTTCTTTCCTTTGTCCTTGTAGTCTTTAGTATCTCTTATTTTTGATTGTTGGTTGCTTCTGTAATCACCTCTGTCACACTTCTTTTGAAATGACCTGTCATTACTTCTGTCATCTTTTCTTCTGTTAGGACATCTTGCAGCAAAGTGTCCAATCTCTTTACAATTAAAACACACAAGTGGTAATTTACCTTTGCCTCTCTGCATTGTTCTAGCCATAAGTGCTTCAATTTCATCAAGATCTTCTTCTTCACTTTCACTATCACTATCTTTTCTCATAGTGTGTTTATGACTTGATTTACTTATTATTAAAGAAGATTTGAATGCAGACTATGTTTGGTAAGACACTATTATCAAAATTATTCATCTCAAATGAAATCAGTCTTCCAATCAAACTGTCTAGAGTAACATTGCTATTTTCTACTGCTCTCATTTCTTGTATGGAAGATACTCTAATAGAATAAGTAGGCACTAAGGTTCTTAGAATTTTACTTACCACTATATCTTCTTCTAGTACACCTGCAACTCCTCGGATACCATTGACTACCTCTTTGATTCTTGTGCTATACTATGTGGTGTTTTTACCTTCTTTCATTTTGAGATCATCAAAATTTCCTCTAAGGCTTTCTACTTTGGCTCTCAAAACATTATTGTCACCACCATGTACAAGCATCAATTTTTCCCACATCTTCTTTGTAGTCTTACAGGTTTTGACATCTTCAAATTCAACATCAGAGAGTGAGGAAGAAAGCTCTATCATCATGCAGTTGTGCTCATGCTTCTCTCTCATTTGTTCAACTATTGGTGCTCCTATGAGAAACACATATTCATTATCTAAGTATTAAGTAACATCATTTCCAATACCTGATAAGTGGAGTCTTATTCTACTCTGCCATGAAGCAAAATTGTCTTTGTTCAACTTGGGTAGATCTCATCTGTTCATCTTGTGATCTTTAGCTTAGGTCTTGAAACCTTCCTTCTAAGCACACAAGATTTGATACCAATTGTTAGAAATAACTGAGAGGGGGGGGGGGGGGGGTGAATCAAAGGCCTCAAAAATTAATCCTNGGGGGGGGGGGGGGTGGTGAATCAAAGGCCTCAAAAATTAATCCTTAAATCAAACCTTAAAACTTATTTACCACTTTTAAGCCTCTCATGGTTATACTTAGTCCTACAAGATGGATGCCTTGAAATACTTATAACCAATTTACTACTTGTCAGAATGCTTTGTAAATCTCTCTTCTGTATTTTTTACCGATAAGTAGTCTTTTATTTACTGAGATATAGTAAATAGCTAGAGTATACTGATCAATCCAAAATTGTATATGTGAAATGTAAAACAGTAAAGTAATGAAACATAAACACACAACACATGAATTTTTAACATGGAAACCCTATTAGGGGAAAAACCACTGGGACTGGTACCCCAAATTTTCACTCTTTTGAAATGAGCTTGGTTAAGAGCCAACCTTGTTAAAGGTTACAAACACACTATTAGGTGTGACCTTGTTAGAGGATTTAGATGATAGTTTGTCACCTAGTATCTGGCATCTAATGCTACCATCCTTGATCAAACACTCACTTGGCCTGTCAATAGGTATCAGGAATATCCAATGCTACTTTCTATGATCAAACTTTTTGATACTCCTTGGGATATATCTCAATTACAAAAGAATTTTAAGTCCTGCTCGGTTAAGAGACTTGATGATTCAATGGTTAAACTAAAACATTAAATGATCCGTTCACACATACAACTTGAATTTGCAGATTTTTAGATCTATTGTAAGTGCATTACCTCTCTGATCATTATAATCAATTCAATACCTTTGCTTCACATTGTTCTGATCTATAATGCTATCTCACTAATCGTCGGTGTCTGTAGAATCTAGCTCTTTCCTTAGCTTTTTGATTAGGTCTAAATGAAGACTTTCTTCTCCTTTAGAATTTCTTTAAATCTTTCCTCTTTTCTCTTCACCCCACACAATTCGTAATGAATTAGGTTTGTCTATTTATAGACATGATTCACTATTTATTGGCTTTCTTAATTCTTGGTGTGATCCATAATTCTCATCAAATAGATTTAAAGCAAACTCCAATTTTATCTCAAAGAGATATTCTTGCCAACTGGACAAAGTAGCTTTAAATCCATTGCTTATCCTCGGCTTTATCTGGTCAATTAAAACAATGATAAGTATCAGCTAAGTCTATTTATAGCTCTTGATAGCTAAGCATTTTGTCATTTCTGAACTCTTTATTCTGTTGGTAAACACTTCAGTTAGTCATCGGTGATAACTGACTGTTCCATCAGTGTGGCTTAAGTTGTCACTAGGATCTCCATCCTTTTCTTTACCGTCGGGCAACACTGTAATTCTGTCTGTCGGCTTACATTATGCTTTTCTCGTCGGGCAACACTGTGACTTTTCTCATTGGTAATGTTGTGCATTTTCTCATTGGGTAATACTATGACTTTGCTATTTTAATCTATCCATCGGTGTGCACTCCATTGGTGTATACATTCACTTTGTGAATATGTGACTTATATGCATTACTAATAGCATAGCCTTTGATTCATCAGTTCTTTAAAGTCTTTGGCTGTCTATCCATGACCATACATATTATATCAAGTTGACATCAATGACAATACAATACATTAACTAATTTAATGCCTTGCATGATCATCAACTTAACATCTTCAAACATTCAATCAGTTATAGTTCATCATGGCATACCTTCATTAAGGTAATTCACGTTCTTCTATATTTACTATATATTTGTAAAGTGTATATAAATTTCATTGTATTATGTTGGAAAACAATGAAAATATTATTTTATAATTATTGTAGTACGTTCTAACTCTATCTCTCCCATACCACTTCGACAATAATGTCAAGAAAGTCATATATGATCTCGGAAAATACATGAGGTAAGTAGTGATATTTTTTCAATTAGTTGTATAGATATTATATTTGTGATTTTTTTTACTTGTTATGTAATATATTTTATATTATTTTGTAAAGTCTCGTTTATGTATTTTTGCATCTTGCATCTCTTATAGGTGGTTTTCATCTAAAGAAATCCATAAAGAAGATACAAAATATTGGAAGAGAAAAATTCCTAATCTAATGTGTGAAATGCAAAAGTGTCTACCTTAAAAAATTTTAATTCACAAGAACACTACCTCATACACCAAGTTGAGGAGATTGAATTGTGTGGACTTATACATAGTAGGTCAATGTGGATGGTTTAGAGGCACGTGAAATTTTTGAAGGCTTTGGATCAAAAAAGAGCACATCTTGAGGGTTTTATGATAGAGGGATATATGGAATACCAGACTATGGTGTACATTACTAAATATCTTTTTAAGTTTCCAACAAAGATCTATGTAGATCACATTTGGGATCCCAACCCCATTAAAAAATTTGAAGGGGAGTACTTGATGGGGAAGGGGGATTGAGGAAACTAAGAGGTAATTATAAGATGTTAATGTAGTTAATTAATTCTTAATCTTGAAAATAAATTGGTTGTAAGTCATCTATTTATTTTTTATACAGTTGGTCGAGAGTGAGATGCACTATATTTGTATATTGAAAACAATGTTGATTGGATGGTGGTATAGATTGAAGGACGTCAACATTCTGGTTGCACATTAACATGGGAAGGTGTGACTTCATTGGTTAAATAATCTCATTGTAATGAAGATTCCAAAGTTATGCTAAGGGAAATTGATTTAGCATATGGTTTAAAAGATAAATAGGTACGTACAAATTTATTAATCACCCATATATTTATCAACTCATGATGTAATAATTTTTACATGTTTGACATATTGCAGGTCAAACACCACAACACTATGTGTTGAAATGGTCATAAATTTTGCAGCAAAAATTTGGATGACACAAAGAAAACTTGTGATTCTGGGATAACTCTAGTATTTGAGGTGACTAATATTTCATCTATAAATGACATACATCCTCAAGAGTCTCAAAATCAATACTACGGAATTTTGGATGATATACTTGAGTGTGACTTTAATTCCTTAAAATTAGTTGTATTCATCATCAAATGGTACTACACGCTATGACTAAACCAAAATGATATTGATAGAACTATTAATGAACATGATAATATATTTACAATGGTTAATACAAGGTCATTTGAGCCAGTTGGGGATGAGCCCTATGTTCTTCCAAGCCAATGTGAATAGATATTTTACTTAGAGGTTCCACATAAAATGGGTTGGTCATTTGTTGTTAGACATGATCCAAGAGGAAGGGCGACAAAGTATAATGTGATGGAAGTTGAAGATACCAAAGAAGTAGAAGATGATGTAGATGATGATCATGATTGATAGTTAGTCGATGATGTTCCTGACGGAAATGTTCATGAAAAAAAAGAATAAGAAGAATGTGATGATGATGATGATGATGATGATGATGGTGATGGTGATGGTGATGGTGACGACAATGACGATGATGATGACGATGATGATGATGATGTTGAGGATGATGATGATGATGGTGATGGCGATGATGATCATGATGGTCATGGTGATGAGTTATATGAAGAAGAAGATCAATGAAATGTAAGTGGTATGTGATTAGTATATCATCTATTTAATATTGATTTTTTGTTAGAAATTTATTTGAATTATATGGTTACATAATTATTTCATTATGTTTTGAATTCTAATGCCATTACATAATTAATTCATGATGTACCTTTTAATATTTTTAATTCATGTTCCACCTCTAGCATATCCTAATTATAGTAGAACCATGCCATCCCAAGGAGATGGAGATAGAGAGAATGTCTATTTATGTGACATTTTTTGAACTTTTTATTTATTTATAGAATGTAGACTATTTATTAGCTATGTGATGGATGGTGATTTAAAATACGTATGTGATGGATTACAATTTATGATGACACATGTGACATTTTTTGAGCTTTGTGTTTAATTATGGAATGTGGATTGTTTATTAGCTATGTGATGGATGATGATTTATGATACATATGTGATGGATTACATGTTTATGATGATACATATATGATCCTTACGATGCTTATATATATATATATTGTTTATTAAATTACAAATGTAATACTTATGATGCTCAATTGTTGGTGATGATTTCATGTATATATTTTGTGTGATGCTACCACCCTTGGTGGAAATAGGTAATTGACAACAGAAATCACCAACCCTTTTTGTTGAGGATCCTATACAATCTACATACAGTAAAGGTAAGGAATATAAAATATACAATGATTATGATGAGTGTGTATTCTTCATGTTGTCTACTATGTTATTTTTAGCTAACATAAGATAATTGAATTACATATGCAGGAACTAGAACCCCTTTCATGAGTATCCTGCACAGTCTCATGGATCAATAGGTATAAGTCAATAGACCATATAGAGATTGTTTATTTAATACAATTATCAACACTTGAGGCCCCAGTTGGACTTATTCAAATTTTAATCTCAACATCAAATTTAGGGCCGACTTCTTCATCAACATTACCCTCGTTTGCAAAATATTTCTCTCATTACCAACTATCTCTCTCATTTGATGGAGTGTAGGTACCACCAAATATGTATTTTTCAGATGTATCTTCCTTGAGTGAGGGAAATATATGAATAGAAGATAAAATATATACATGTAGTAAGTCTAAAATAGGGAGATAAACTACAGGTCAAAAGATTAGAAGAAAATTCAATAAACGCATGGAATTTTTCCTTGCTCAAGGGGGGTCATGTTCTTATGATGATGAGACCAAAGATGACATCGAGGTTCCCTTGAGGTACAAAAATCTACATAAACAATGAGTACCCAAGGAACTTCCTTCAATAAACACTGATTTTTGAGTTAACGAGAGGATATATCACATAACACCATCATCATTACATGGTTTGGGCCTATTTTCAATGGACCACAAAAAGGTGTGTTACAACAAAGTTGGTGAATTGATGGAGTATGTTAGACCTTGTTACAATCACAAAAATTGGATGAAGATTGTTCGCTATAAAAAAGGTATACATAGGTATGCACTCTAAACAAATTATATACAACAGAAAGATAATGATCAAAGTAAAAGAGTGGCTATATACATTGGTGGAAGACCAAAAGAAACAAGGAATATTGTAGGTTTTATAAATAGTATGTGACCTGGGTCAACTAATAAGAAATTCAATTGCATATTTGAGATACACGAGGGAAATCATGTATTTGTATGTGCGATAAAATCAATAAGTGCAGCAGAAGAGTGGCTAATCAATTACAATTTGAATCACATAGATACAAACAAAATTACTATCATGGGGTGGTGTGTACTATATACCATTTAAACCAACCTCCACTTAATGACTCCAATATACCATATTATTATTAAGTTTTTTGCTAAGTCTATTGTTTCATTTCACTAACATTTTTATATTTGATATTTTTCATAGGGCCACATAGATCCATCACATAAAACAGACATAGATGTTACTCCCAACCCTTCTACCGAGTAGGTAAACCTCATTGTAATTGTAAAAAATAGATAAAAGAAAAATGTTATATGTTCTTTTCTTGAGTGTTTTGGAGTAATTTTGATAGTGCTAATAATATTGTTGTCATAGATGGATGTTTGGGGAAAGGGAAAGGCACTTGCAATACCTTAGGACATCTTAACAGAGCTGGACTGAGTATTCTGCGATGATGAAATCACACTTTCCACAAACCCAGTCCAAATGATTAAAAATGATATTAGAAAAATTAATACATAAATTATTGGTTTGTCATGCATAGACCCTCAAACTAATGAAATAAAAGAGAGGGCAAAAAAATTGATGCAGAAAGTATGAAACTTGGAAGTAAGCAGCAATGGAATCTTTAATTATAACAAAAGTTAAATAATGGTTTATATTTTATACTCTTTTATGTCATTAACTAAAATATGTACATGTTGTTTTTACAGAGTTTTATGCATCCTCATCTACTTGGTGGCCATGATTAGGGTACTACAGGTAGTTCATGTGATGACCATGTTCTATACATTATTACTACTTCTTTGAACTTATGAACTTGATTTTTTAATGCTAGTGTTATTGCTCATATATTTATTATGTATTTGATGCAGAGGGATCTAGTTGATTCTCTTCATGACTGGTCATTCATACCTTAGGGAAATCATAATACCCCTCTCAAATAATTCTTCCACTCCTTGACTCCTTGTACCCCTCTATGATCATTATGAAGGTGTGCTTTACTAAAAAATTTAGACTCCCATCAATTTTGTTACTGACCACTGTCCTATTCCCTTGGATATTACACATTGAATAATTGTATGATTCATCATACCCTTACATGAACTTGGACTCTTATCCCTACTTCAGACATTTCTAGGCTTTTCCCATACAAACTCAACTCATAATACTCTGACCACAATCACTTTTACAATTAGGATCTAAACTTAAGACCCCACTATCCAACCTAAGAGAGTTACTTGTATCTCTGCAAGCTCTT
Organism: Thuja plicata; assembly: GCA_018584345.1. Taxonomy (NCBI): domain Eukaryota; kingdom Viridiplantae; phylum Streptophyta; class Pinopsida; order Cupressales; family Cupressaceae; genus Thuja; species Thuja plicata. The sequence continues at coordinate 1,835,168 of MU227873.1, read as the reverse complement.
ATAAATTCACTTTCTTCTGATCTTCACTTGGCATCAAATAATACAACTAATATTCCAAGGATATTACTTATCCAATCATCTTTTCATCATATTTTTGACTAAATACAATATTCTAGAGGCATGTTCACATATCCATCAGTGGAGAATCAATGAACTTTATCATTAAAATGAACATACAATTAGCATTAGAAACCACATCTTATTCAGGGTTATTATTTCAACTCATTCCTCCAATGGATCAACCATACAACCAGGTTTCAAACCTACTAGGCTAAAATAGCAACCCTTCCAAATCCCAACATCAAATCTGTTACAGTAATAAAGTGATCCCACTTATTACTTAAATCATATTGATTTAATTATTAAGTCACTTATTATCTCTATTTTACTTAAGCTAAACTTGAGGCATATAATAATTAATTCTTTTATTAATTATTATTATGCAACCTAGATTTTTCCCCTTTAGGGTTTTGATCACCTTCATAAGGTTTGATCTCTTTGTATTTTGCATTACCTCTTTGAATGAATATTTTGTCTTTCAGAATTTTTTTGTATCCAAGCTTTGCTTTTGTAACAGGTTATTTTGCATGCAGATGATCTTGGCTTATGAATTATCTGAATTCTAACATGGTATCAGAGCCTTGCTGCTACTGCCTGTTCTTGAGTTTTTGAAGTTTTTGGAGCTCCGAGGGTTTCAAGTTTTTTCTCTCAGATTTTAGTTGATTTTGAGAGGATTTATTTTTTGGAGCACTTTGGGCAAAAACTAACATCTAGTTTGCATTCGGAATGCCCCAAAACCCTCATTTTCATATAAGGCATGTCCTATTTGGTCAAAGTTGAAATTTGGGCCCTATTTTTACGTGCACACCCCCTAACACATTTTACAAGGCAAAAATCCACCTCAATTTTGATGCTACCTCAATTTTTGTGCTGCCTCAATTTTGACACTACCTCAAAATCCATGCCCAATGTTGCATGGAGGAGAGAATTTTTTTTTTTCTAATATTTTCATGTAAAAAAAAGCCTTGGTTTTCATGTCACCTCAGTTTCCATGTCGCTGATGTCAGCTATTGTAGGTCTGAGATCTGGGTTAAATTTGACGGCCACTAACCCGTCATACAACTTGCCTTTTTTTCATAATGAGCACCTTGTGGTTTTTTTCTCATATCTTGTGCATATGATATCATATTTTTGAAAACAAGATATCATCAGAAAGATGGTTCCGATCCCAACCTGATATTCTAGGTTTGGTTTTCTGATTTTTTTGCCTTGGAGGGTTTTTTGCCAGTCAGAGTTAGGGTTCCATTTTGCACTCCGGTCGCTCTATCTTTCTTCTTTGGACTCTATTTTTTACTTCCACATGGCGTCAAAAAGATGATTCTGTTATCCTTCTTCTTGTATGGGTCTCATTACCAAAGTCTACTCCAAGTATCTTTTATTCAATTTTTTGCTTTTTAGCATTCTGGTGGATATTTTGGATGTTTCAGGTCCTGGGATCATTTTCTGTGCATGGAATGACTTCCTTTTAACTGTTATTCATGTTTCTACAACTTTCTGTCATTCCTGGATATTGTAGACATCTATTTCTGTAGCTTTTCTTGTTTGCAAACACACTTAAATAAAGTGCCATCTGATGCATGTTTGAGATCCTGCACATTTTGTGCTTGTTTATACTAACACTATATTATAAAATTCCATGGGGGGTGTGATGTTTTCCTTTTTTTCCATCTACCTTTGTCAAGTGAGTGTTCCTTCCATGACATTAGCCTCTTTATGTGTGTCTAGTGAGTGTTCCTTCCATGACACCATCCTTTATATGTGTTTGTACATTCTTCATCATGTAGTGTTTCTTGGAAGTCTATTTTAGTGTACCTATCATGCATCTCCTTGCTCAACATTATGGGGATATCTCCTATTGGTTCTAATGCTTCCTTGGTTTGATGGAGTGATCTATGTATTCAGTATTTATTCCTATGTACTAGGTGGATGCAATGGCTGGCAGCCATGCATTTCGGTGAGATGGATCATTTACCATATAGACACTCTTCTGTCATTCCTATTTTGTAGGCATTCTTCCATATTCGATTGATCAACTCTTCAAGATTTTTTTATAGTCTTCTCTACTTGATCATGTTCTATTACAGTGGAGGTTCCAGTAGTTATTTTCTGGGATATTCTCTAGTTTGGAGGCTTCTTCAATCCTTCACTAGGCTTCATCTCTTTTTGGAGAGGGGTTTTTCCCATTAGGTTTTCTCCTTTTCTCCTCTTTACAGATATTTTTGTACTTGGGTACCTGATCAGGCCTTATTTTCGAGACCCAATTTTCCTGCTTTCAGTAGTTGTTTCTAGGTTTTTAGCTTTTCCCTAAGTTTATCTTAAGGGGGTGTTAGAGTAATAAAGTGATTCCACTTATTAATTAAATAATATTTATTTAATTATTAAGTCACTTATTATCTATATTTTACTTAAGCTAAAATTTAGGTATATAATAATTAATTATTATTATGCAACCTAGATTTTTTCCCTTTAGAGTTTTCCCTTTTAGGGTTTCAATCACCTTCATAAGGTTTGATCTCTTTTTATTTTTCATTCCCTCTCTGAATGAATATTTTATATCTCTCATTGGTTCTAATGCTTCCTTGGTTCGATGGAGTATTCTATGTATTCAGTATTTGTTCCTATGTACTAGGTGGATGCAGTGGCTGGTACCTATGAATTTGGGTGAGATGGATCATTTACCATATGGAAACTCTTCTTTCATTCCTATTTTGGAGGCATTCTTCCATCTTCAATTTATCATCTCTTCATGCTTTGTTTAGAATCTTCTCTACCTGATCATGTTCTATTACAGTGGAGGTTCCAATAGTTATTTTTTGACAGTGTTTGCTGCTTCATACTTCAGAGGTGTTCTACATGTTCTTTCTCTGTTCCTATTTTCTGGGACATTCTCTAGTTTGGAGGCTTCTTCAATCCTTCACTAAGCTTCATCTCTTTTCGGAGAGGGGTTTTCCCACTGGGTTTTCACCTTTTCTCCTCTTTAAAGAGTTTTTTGTACTTGGGTACCTGATCAAGCTTTATTGTCGGGACCCAATTTTCCTACTTTCAGTAGCTGATTCTAGGTTTTTAGCTTCTCCCCAGGTTTATTTTAAGGGGGGGTGTTAGAGTAATAAAGTGATTCCACTTATTAATTAAATCATATTGATTTAATTATTAATTCATTTATTATCTCTATTTTACTTAAGCTAAACTTTAGGCATATAATAATTAATTCTTTTATTAATTATTATTATGCAACCTAGATTTTTCCCCTTTAGGGTTTTCCCTTTTAGGGTTTTGATCACCTTCATAAGGTTTGATCTCTTTGTATTTTGTATTTCCTCTCTGAATGAATATTTTGTCTTTCAGAACTTTTTTGTCTCCAAGCTTTGCTTTTGTAACAGGTTAATTTGCATGCAAATGATCTTGGCTTATGAATTCTAACAAAATTATTCCACAATAATGATCTCAAAACAAATCATAGGTCAATACCTTTAATCATTTACCATTTTTCCTTGCACACTTGTCTTTCCACAAACATCATCAACAACCTTTCATTTCTCTATCCACAACACATTAGTCCTGACAAATATTCAACAAATCAAAATCCATGATCTTCTTAATATTGATCTTTGTCCCCTACATGTTACCATCCACATTCAAACAAACAACCTTCGCTAATATTGAAAGGTTAATTCATACATTAAACACTATAAGGTCCTTAGTCATTCCAAGTAGGCTCAAAAACAATTCTATTACCAATAAGAGGAACTGATCTGATAAGAAAGATATCTTTAGAAGATTTGACTATCATTACCAGCCTGAACTGTCTTCATGCCTTCAAAGTCCTTGTATGTTGCTCACACAAAAAAAGAGTCCTTTGCAACCCATATGAACATCTAAAAACAAACACCAGTCACATCCACAACTTCTGACCACAATCATATGAGTAGTGTTCTTAACCTGTTTCAATCACCAAAACAAATGGCAATACACTAACACAATCCTTGACTGATCCATATCCTTGTTTAGTAGTAAGCTGCAACTTGGGACTGTCACTATCCCTCCATTGAGAGTCAAAAACATCTGTAAAAAACAACCTTGATCAAATGCTAGTAATATCCTTTATTCCCTTTCCACTTACAAATTATCAACATTCAATTGAAGATTTTAACTATCATTTAATCATATAAAATAGTAGTTGATCACCAGTTTGACTGTTAGTCAATGACAGGTAGTTGTATACCCAAAAATATTGCAAAGAAACTCATCACTCATGAATAATAAATCAAAGCATTCTCTAGGTGTTCAATAAATTTATTGGCCCTATTTATTATTAGATTCAATCCCCCAACCATATAGTTATAAATAAATTAAAAAAAAACAAGGACTGCATTGTCAACAACACAGTAAATTCATTGCAACTGCCTGCTAGGGCATCAAATTTATCCCAAGAAACATAATCATTCAATGCCAAACCAATATAATTTTAAATTTCAAGGAATCCATTTTCAAATATCCTAGAATGATATTTTTCCAATGGTTAAAATGAAAGATGAAAAAAAACCCTCGTCTCTAACTCCTTAATAGAGGGTTTTACAATAATTTTTAGAAAATCCATTAGTTCTCTTACCAAATATCATGGAAAAATCCCAAAATGTGTTTAAAACAAAGGTAATTCATGCTTCAACACTTCCAAATAGGATTCAATAATAATTAAATCTATTTACTTATAACAAAAATGCCCAAACAGTGACTAGCATGACTGTACCCAGAAAATATTGGACAACACAATTGCTTACACCTACCAAATACTTTATTCATTTATAAAATTTGATACATTTAACTGTGTTCACCAACCTTATCATCTTAAATTCTCATTTCCTCCTTTATACATCATCTTTTCATCCTCAAACAAGGATGAGCACTTGACTGTCCTCTTCCTGCAAGGTGACAGTTAGAGGTGCATGCGATTTTAATATTTTTCAAGATTCCTCTAACTTAACACACAATCAACTCAACCATTTCAATAATTTTATAATGTTTTCATGGACATAATTTTCCAACCACCCTTTAGGACCAAACACCAACTTGTTACTTTGTTCTGCAACGTTTTACAAGGGTTGCATAATGCTACTTGTTACCATCTTTGACATGAACGATCAAAATATTGCACGGGCCTTCTTAACAAAATAAGATGGTCATAAAAAAACATATTAGACCACTCATCTCCTTAATTGATTCATTTTACATATTTTTACTATCTTAACCAATTCAAGACCTTAATCGACATTTTGACAACTTTGTACAAATGGCTTCTATTCGCCTTACACATTGATTTTTCATGACTCAAAATATATTGAAATGATCTTATGAATTTTTTCATAATAGAACCATTTGACCTATTGTAACCTCTTGTTATGTTATTTTTCTAGGTGCTCATGCAACATACTCCCCACCTTCAAATATTTTCAACTCCCTTGGAAATGTGGGTATGAAGTGACCTGTAATTTGTTTTTGACTGAAATCACCATCTTGAACTTTGGTCTTCATCTTTATCTCTATACTTTGTCTCTTCCTCTTGTCTTTATCTCTTTTCCTCATTCATGCTTCTCTTAACTTTGGATGCCTCTACTCTACCATGTCATCAAACTAGACTCCCATCAATGGAGTTCATATTAGCTTCTCTCCAAGGTGCTTCACCAACATCTTGTCTACGTTCCCAAAATTGATCCACTTACCAAAAAATGTGCCTCACCTAGGATTCCTCTCTTGCATCTCTCCCCAAGAATTTTGGCAACCAAATGGATTGCCTCCTTAGGTCCAAAACCATATCCTATGGCCCTTTGATAGATCTTCAAGTCTTTGTAGCTGGAGCTAGTGGTCAAACACCTGCAACCACAAACTTCATCAGCAAGAATCAAATAACCAAATCATTAGGCTAGGTCATAGTGTGATTTTTACACACCTCACACTCTCAGTTTAGTGTCCTAATATGACAAACACAAACATCTCTACATAAAATTAACAATATGTACATACCTCAAATCCATAGCTTCCTTCACAACACTCACCAATCCTTCAATTTATGTGTATGAGAAAAGTCTTCATTAGAATATATTGTCATTGTCTTATTATCAGAATATACTTCCTATCCTAACTTGACAACTAGATCTCTCTCCTTTCCAAATTCATCAACACCTTTCTTGCAAAAGTTTCAATCAATCCCTTAAATAACAATCACCATTGTATCAATGATTGACCCATAAGAACTTCTTAGACTCTTTTCACACCATTACAAGACTCTAGTGGACTCATTACATGTCTATTATCTTTCCAAGATCCACTGACCCACACAAACATAACCTTGATTTGACTGTCCACAAAAAATTTACTTTGACCAGTCCATGTCTTCATAACCATTTCAACCATAACAAAACAATTCATTCACCCACTGATCAACCTAGAGACAATATTAGACCCTTCTAACATTCTTTCAATCACCTAAAAAAATTTGTTAACATTGATCACTTATAGAAATAAAGACAACAGTGACTTCCCCATATTAGCCTCACACAACTATAATGTATCCAATCACCATACCTTGGACAACATTGTACACAAAAAGGAAACCAACTTGTTTACACTCTTGGAGACTCCTATCACAACCATTCACTTGGTCCCTGACTATACACAACACAAATTACACCAATGATGATACTCTATGTCTAATAACATCCTTGTCTAATGTGCAGCCTCTAAGGATATTGTAATTATGACAAACTTTCAATTTCCACCAATGAGGATGCAATATGTCCAATAGCATCCTCATCAGATGTGCAGCCCATGAGGTCGTCAGAAATTTGATGACCTGTCAATTTCCACCGACAAGGATGGTGTATGTACGACAACATCCTTTTTAGATGTGCATCCCCTGATGGTCATCAAACTTTTGATGAAATATCAAAATCCATCGATGAGGATGTCTTTAGACACACAGAATCCTCTTCAGATTGTAAATCCCTAGCTATTGTCAGAATTTTGATGACAGGTCAATTTCTACCGACAATGATGTCGTGGGAGAAACAATATCCTCAGATGCAACCTCTTGTCAAAAATTTGACACATATTAGTGTCAGAATTTCAACATCGACGAGCATCATCGGACATTCTGATGATAAGTTTTTGACGGTGACATTTGTTGGTATTCTGATGACTTCCAGGTTTGAATTTCAAAGAGTGGCCATAAAAAATATGGCCAAAATTTAATAGTGCTTCATCTTGAGTTTCTCCTTCATCGTCTTCCTCAGAACTAGTTGAATCTTTGTTTTTCTCTTCTTCACTATGCTACCTTAAATGAATAGGTATAACTTCCTCTTCACTAAAAGTATATCTTTATAATCCTTAAATCCTCGACCTTTCTTTTCTATCACTTCCTCAACAATATACACTTTCGGTGCTTCAACATTAATTTGAATATCAATATTTTGTATCTTTTCCAAGATATTAGAGATAACATTATCTATGACATCATTAATCTCTTAATTTTCCATCTCTTGCGATTTTCCTTCTCTTCTACCAATTTATCTTCAACTATAATATTTGAATTTACTAACTTTATCCATAAATATACCATGTCATCTCTTACCGATTGTATTTCTCCAATGAGAATTCTTTTAACTCTATTTCTTGTCTTAAATTATCCTCTCCTTTATTCAACCATTAAATTTACCTCTTATGTAGTTAATTCAGGTTGTAAAAGTGCAAGTTCATGTTCCATCATTACTCTATCAATCTTCAAAGCTTCTCTCCATCTTTTGTTAATTTCCTTGTGTAGTTCCTTTGGTATTGCCTTGAATAGTTCACTTGGTGCTTTGCAAAAAGTATGTATACTTTCTAAACCCACATCTTCTATCTTTATTTTCTCTTCATTGTCAAATTTATCAAGGTGAGATCAAACTTCTATCATTCTTCCATATACCTTAATATCTTTAACAACATTTTCAAGAATAACAATATTCTCAACTTTGTCAGTTTCCTCAATAGGCTCTCCTACTATAGTATACTTATTACTAGCTCTCAATTCCTTTTGATCCTTCTCAGACTTAGTTTCAAATTTTTCTTCTTCAACCTTTTCCTTACCTCCTTTCTTACTCTTTGACTCTTTATAGCCTGATGTCATTTCTTTCTTTCTTGTATAGGTTTCTGAATAGTCTCAGGCGACTCCTTTTCTTATTAAGTCAAAATAGGAGTAGAGAATGTAGATTTAGTTTGTTTCAGTACTAAAATCCTAGTTACTCTTTGAGGTGTATTCTCTTCAACTTTGAATTCATTATCCTTGGCTTCTACAATAGAATATGTGCCTTCCTCCTTACTCTCCATTTTCTTTCTAAATTTTATCATCATTTCTAGTGTTATGCCACTCATTTTGTCTAGATTGTCAACTTGTTTCCTAATCTTTCATTGGATTACTGGTGCTCTTAGTTGACTATGAATTTTCAATGATGACTCTTCATAGGTTGCAAACCTAGGTGTTGAATTATCAATTGGTTTTTACACTAGAACATCAACATGAATTGTGACTAAATCACCATCAACTTCATAACCCATAGCTGGTATTCAACATGTCTTAGGTTGCACATCTTACAACATACAGGTATATGTATATACTAGAAAATAGATATCATCTTTATACTTTTCAATAATACTAGTTGGGATTATTTCTCTTTAGTCCATTTTTCCTTGAAAATATTAAAGTAACCCGACATAACCTTATAAAAATCATTTCCTAAAGTCCCAATACACTGCTTAATCTACATTAGTACTGGTTTATCCTCTAACCAAGTAATAGGACCTATTCTAGGAAAATGATTCCACAATTAAAAGAACATACATACTAGGAGTGATCCATATTTGAATGAATGTTTCTTATCTTTCTTGATCTTCCCCATGTTCATAAAGAATTGAATCCTTAACATCTGACAAATATCATATTTTGCATCTTCCTTTACCATTCTGTATGCATCATGAATAGATCCACTAGATATAATGTTCAACCAACTAGATTGATATAACCTATCACCTTTGAAGAAAACCTCACTTCCTCATCTATTGTAAAGGATAAAATGAATGAATTAGGTATAGTGGTGTGTTCACTTAACATAAAATCCCTTACATTTAAATATGTTGTGTTTATTATTGTGATGGGGGTAAATAAGATGCTCTCCTTCTATCCTTGAATATGAAAATGAAAGATCCAAGTTGATTAACCCAAAAGAAAGGATCAATGCATAAATGAATCAATCATTTAGAAACAAGAATAAGGAAGGAAGATCTTAAGTACTCGGGTTTGATTGATTTGATTAATTTTTATTTTTATTTTAGATTTAGATAGATTGAAAACCTTAATTGAATTAAATAGGAGAAATGCACTAACCTTGAAATATTACAGATCAAAGAATGCTATTTTCTGAAGCCTGTGTTGAGTTTTTGGAAAATTTGAGACCAAATTTGGAATGGAAATGTAGAGACAGACAAAACCCAGAAATATTTTTTTGTTCCGAGACAGTTCCGATTCACACCCTCAAATTAATGTCACCATTTGCCATAATTTCTGATTGTGCCCTAGGTCACAATCGACCTAAAAAGTCTCAGACTGAAATTCTATTTTTAGATTCCAGAAGTTTGCCGAAAAGGGTATCCAAATCTCTGTCTTGATCTATTGTTCCAAACCTGTTCCTGCAAGAAAAAGGGTTTTTTTTTTTGGGAGGGGTTTGCCTTAGTCAAACCCGGTTTTGGAATTAACCTCAAATATATATAATTGAAATTTTTGGAATAAACAAAGTAAATGAAACAATTCACCATGCTCATGTAAAATTCCTTGTGGAGGATTTGAATCCTTGAATCCACAAGTATGGATGCACCAACATGGATGTAGAATGGAGAATGTAGGATGTCTTCAATCAATTGGTTTGTAGATCTTCAACACCAATCTTGAATGGGTTCTTGAATTGGAAGAGACTTGGAGGAATGTAGATGGAGAAATCTTCAACAAGAGGGCTCCAGGGAGCTTGAATCCTTTAATGGCCACCAATGGATCTCCTTGATGAAAATGGATGCTTGAGAAGTGCTTGAGAATGGATGAATGCTTCAATGGCTACTTGGCTTGCTTCAAATCTTTCTTCTTCACCTTTGGATCTCACTCTTCAAGTCTTGGAAGTTTTAGGATTCTTGATTATGCTTTTTACTTCTTGATGCTTGGTAATGATTAGTGCTTAGAGAAAATGAGAGAGAAAAGCTTCCTTTTATATGAAATTAGGGCACAATCCTCTAGAGAGGCCAACATAGGAGAATTAAATTTTAACTGGACCCATGCCCCTAGAAGAGGACCTATGTTAAATATAACTGATGATTCTTTGTCCCAAAGTCTGAAACAGCCAACCCGGAAGCAGGAATTAACTTTTTCCAAAGACCGACATCCAGAAACCCTAAGATTCTAGAATTTGGGCCCCGAACTTGAAAAAGGTCAATTGTGACCTAGGTCAAGGTCAAGGTTGACTTTGACCTAGGTCAAGGTTGAGGTTGACCTTGACCCAAAAATTTTGACCTAGACCCCAAGGCCAAAATCCTAGTTTCTCAGTCTGGGTTGCCAGAAATAGGCTAAAAAGAGTGGAAATGGGGAAGAATAGGGGATACAACCAGATCAAAGTCAGGAGCCCTTTCAAGGTGCTTGACATGACCCCACACCACTTACTCAGAAGGCTAAACTAGTCTACCATGGAAGTACTTCCATTTTTTGACTATACATTTAGCCCCCACTTTAGCAAGAGTATGGACTCAATACAAACTCTTGGTAAAGGAGATCATAAAGAATAGATAATCTTATTGAAATCATAAAGGGACAAAGAAATCCTCAAGCCCCCAAGGGAATTAATTTTTTTATCAAACCTATGATCACGATAAGAGAGACATCACCAATTAAGGAGAAGGAAAGATAGGGTATGGTCACCTTGCCCAATGAGAACTTATGCCCCATTGTGAACCATACAAGGAAAAAAATATAACTGGAAAGATGGAGTTGAACCACCTAGTGAATGTGGCTACTCACTAGTCAACCCATCAGGGAGATCCATTCTTAAGGACACCTTCTGACCTTAAGGGATCAAAACATTATATATTGAAACTGGAGCGATCAAGAGATCAGTGTAAATTTACACTAGAGGGATCAAGAGATCTTAAAAAGTAAAATGTCCATGCTTTATGGATTAGCCTTTAATCCATAAAGGGAAATTTTTTTGAGTATTGAAAATATTTTGAATGTGTGTGTGTGTAAAAGGTGAGTAGAGTGTATGCCCCCATGTTAAAGTCATTTCTAACACTTTAACAGGAGCAATGGCTTGAACGGAAACATAAACAACTCTACTGATTATGTTTCCACTATAAGATGCCCCCAAACAAAGACAACTCATGGGAAATATCACATAAATATACAAATAAAATAGAAGGGATCTACCTACTATGGGCTCAGTATGATCATTAGATAACATGTACATATGATATGATATTATTGCAAATGAATTGACACCGTTCCCCAAAGAAAGTAGAACCACGAAGGATAAGCCAATCAGGTGCATCGCCTACTCTCCCCATCTCAGTTTATATCATGTAGGGAAGGTGGGAAACTTGCAAGAGGGACTATATCCAATACAGTAGGAATGATAGCTAGTTCCAAACAAGGATATTCTTGAGAATCGTGTTTCTTGATACTAGGTGTAATTGTCAATTGAGTTGAAAGCATATGAGGTAAGTCAGTGTCAAGGTCAATGGTTTCATATTCATCACTAAGATCAATAGGATCATCTAAAGTATCCTCCTCATCAAGATTAATTTAAATTGGATCTAAGATGCGAATAGGATCATCATACTCATTCATCTTAACATCATTTTGAATATTGACTTCTTTCAACACATCTGGCATAGGTTGATCAAAAGAATATAAAAAGTTTTGAAGAAGAGAAGCATGTGCCCTAGCATTATCTCTATGCTTATTACCACATTAATTATCAGATTTATTATGTTTTGATTTGTTTGACACATGTGGAGAACTAGGAGGAATAACCACTGATTCTTTCACAGGTTCTATAGGAGGATTGATAGAATTCACAGTAGGCTAAGTAGAAATAGTGGGAGGTTGAGTAATGGATAAAGGAGGTATAGAAGGAGTTGGAAAAAGACCATGGTTGAGATCTATCCAAGGCATTCTTAACTCAACAATCTTGCGATGTTTATAGGCTTGATATGAGAGAAAAAGGTTGTCAGGGTGAGGAGGACATGAGTTAGGTAATGAGGGCCAAAAGAAATCAAGAGTAGCACAATATCTAGGCTTGGAATGTTGATATAGACTATGATTAATAGTTTTTACTTCCCTATTATGAATGAACTTAAGACATTTATGGATAGGAGAAGTGATATCATGCATAGTATTTTTCCAAGGCAAACCAAATTTGACTTGAAATTGATCACATGTAGGAACAATGATGAAGGTAGTATCTACAACCTTGCCACAGAGTTCAATACCCAATTTGATAGAACCAAGTGCAGGATAGAGGAAACCATTACAAGTTTGGATCCATGCATCTGATGGATCATAAAAATCACGTTGTAAGCCTTTCATAAAAATATTTTCCTCAGTAATAACATTGATTAATGATGTGGGATAAACAAGACAACCACATGTAGGTATCTTAGAAATCCTAGCATAAATATAAAGGGGACCATCGGGAGCCTTAATAGTCTCATAATCGTCAAAGGTAATTAAAAGTTCTCAAGGTCACTTATCCTTAGTTTGTTTTTTAGGTTTAGGTAGAACTAGAAGTTGAGGTGGAGGTGAAGGATCTTGAACAATAGGTTGAGATACAACAACGCTCTCCACATGTATAACAATGTGATTAAGATCATCCATCTTTGAATCGTAAATGATATCCACAGAAGATGTTTGAGTGATAGTATTAGTATCATGTGTATGTAGAGGATTCATGTAGATTTGAAGGTTTTGATTAGGAGGAGAGACAGATTTGTTTCCATTACCATCAAGATTATCTATAGATAAAGCATTGGAATTGATTAAGTCTTGAGCTTTATGTTTTAGAGAGTAACACTTTTCAGTATCATGGCCATTCTAGCGATGGTATTGGAAAAAAAGCTTTAGAATCAAAGGATTTTGAAGCTATAGTAGTAGGAAGGAGTGGTCGAATAGGAGGAAAAGTAATCATATTAGCACTTAACAACCTACTCATAATAGAATGTAAAGATTTAGAGAGATGAGTAAACGTACGATTCATACAGAAAGCAGTGGATGCAAAAGTGGCATTGTGAGATGCAACAACAAATTGATCAGCAACCACATTTGTCTATTTATTAATCTTGATGTAGTTGTTAGGTTTCTAAAATTTATTAGGGTTAGAAGCATTGTCACTTTTATCAACTGGAATAGGAGCCATTGGAGTGTTTCTCTCAAATTGACTCACTTTTAATTGATAATGATGAAGTGTTGCACAAAGTTGTTGAAAAGAGGTAAATTCGGTAAGCAGAATCTTATCTCTAATATCCTTTTGTGAATTTGAAATAAACATGTGTTGAATATCAATATCAGGAATAGGATAAGAAATCTGAGCATACAAATGCTTAAATCTACCTATGAAATCAGTTAATTTTTCCTTAAAGTTTTGTTTACAATGAATTAAATCAGTTAAGGAAACTTGTGCACCAATGTTATTTTGAAATTGTTGAATGAAGGTATTAGCAATTTTTGGAAAAGAATCAATAAAATAAGGAGGTAAAGAACAATACCATTGCAAAGCCTTATCATGAAAGGTTATAGCAAACAATTTGGCTAAAATCCTATGGTCATGAGCATAATCACTACAAAGGATTTGAAATATTTTAACATGAGTAATAGGATCGCCTTTACCATTATAATTATCTAGATGAGGCATATCAGTTTGTTGAGGAACAGTAGCATGGATAATGTCTAAAGATAAGGGACTACCCATGTCACATGTAGGAATGATAAACTTGGATTGAGTTAATGATGCAATTTTTTGTTGTAAAGAGGACATAGTCTGAGCCAAACTAATAATTGTGGAATCATTAGAAGACACAGGTAGCATAGGAATGTTAGGAACACTAGGAAATGTGTAGGAAGCAACAGGAATAGAAGATACAACTGGTGGAACATTTGGAACCATAGTTAGAAGGGGATTAGTATAAGAAAAAGGTACACTATGATATGAAGGTTATGAGGTAGGTAAAGATACCAGTGGAACACTCACAGGAATAGATGAAATTGGTAGAGATGCAGTCATCAAAGGAGGATTATAAGAAGGAATACTAGGTAAAAGAACATAAGAAGGTTCTTGACTAGTGATAGGAGGTGTATATTCTAGATCTTGAGCCTCTTAAGCTAAAGGTTTAACATTTGAATACACAAGATGAGTGATATCACGCAAGAAATTAACACCTTGGTCAATATCACAAATGAATTTCTTAAGAGCCTCTATATCTTGAATAGAATCTTGATTATGGTTTTCTTGGATAAGCCAATTTCCCATTTTATCAAGTTCAGTTGAAAGTTTTTGCACTTGTTCAGGAGGAACTCTTAAAGCATCCTCCTCATCATGAGATGAGTG
>MU227873.1:1802173-1819084 GCA_018584345.1 Thuja plicata | reverse complement strand
GAGCTTGAATCCTTCAATGGCCACCAATGGATCTCCTTGATGAAAATGGATGCTTGAGAAGTGCTTGAGAATGGATGAATGCTTCAATGGCTACTTGGATTGCTTCAAATATTTCTTCTTCACCTTTTTATCTCACTCTTCAAGTCTTGGAAGTTTTAGGATTCTTGATTATGCTTTTTGCTTCTTGATGCTTGGTAATGATTAGTGCTTAGAGAAAATGAGAGAGAAAAGCTTCCTTTTATATGAAATTAGGGAACAATCCTCTAGAGAGGCTGACATAGGAGAATTAAATTCTAATTGGACCCATGCCCCTAGGAGAGGACCTATGTTAAATATAATTGAGGATTTTTTGTCCCGAAGTTTGAAACAGCCGACTCGGAATTGGGAATTAACTTTTTCCAAAGACCGACATCTAGAAACCGACATATAGAAACCCTAAGATTCTAGAATTTGGGCCCTGGACCTGAAAAAGGTGGATTGTGACCTAGGTCAAGGTCAAGGTTGACCTTGACCCAAAAATTTTTACCTAGACCCCAAGGCCAAAATCTGAGTTTCTCAGTCTGGGTTGCCAGAAATAGGCTAGAAAGAGTGGAAATGGGGCAGAACAGGGGGATAAAACAAGATCAAATTCAAGAACCCATTCAAGGTTCTTGAAATGACCCAAAACCACTTACTCAAAAGGATAAACCAGTCTACCATGGAAGTGCTTCCATTTTCTGAATATACATCTATTATATCCTTAATAGTCATGGCTCGGTGATCTTGTTTAGATTTGGTCAAGTACGTAACTAAATTTGCAGGAATAGTATGTAGAGTTGGTGCCTCACCAGTCACACAAAATCCATTAACTCTATTAATTAACTCCTTTGTAATCTTGTGTTTCTTGTCCAGTCAAATGAATTGATCATGGACTCTTATCAATACATATCTTATCCATTTTGGATGAAAATAATCAGGTATCTTAGTTGCATAAGTGAAACCTTTTTTCATTAGATGCATATGTTCCTCCTTTAATTTTTAGTCATTACACAGTTTAAGAAACACATTGTAGATATCATCAACTCCAAGTTCTTCCAGCTTCCAGTGGACAAAAGAATGAATGTCTTTAGTCAACAATACACCATAAGGTATCGAAGATAGGGCACCCATTGGACTATCCTCATTTTATTTCATCGGTTATAACTTGAATATGGGTCTTGGCTCATCAATTATGTCTACCAAAACTAGAGTACCATAATGAAAACAATTAGCAGCAATAATTATTCTTGTAAAGAACTTTGCAACATAAGTGATAACCTCAACTTCACTAATTAAAGTTCTTTGACCACCAATTGAATTTCCTGTTCAAAATCTCAATCCACAATTACAAATAACTATTTCTATGGAAAGTAATCAAATGCATGCACAAAAGTAACCATCATTAACTCAAAAATAGGCATCTCAAAATGTATATGAATCTTACCACTCATGAATTTAAGGGATCTGAAGATGATTTGACTATAAGTGCCCCCCTAAGAAAATAATGTGCTTAGTTTACTGATGGATTCTCCACATTTCCTAGAATTATGGAGTTCTCAGTTAACTTTGACCAATTAAATTCTCCTTTCCTCACCCATGTCTTCTTCATATTATTTCTGACTTCATCAACATTAACAATTTCCTTTTCTTTATCATTTTCATCTTTTTTCACTGGTTGACCTCTCGTATACTTTCTTTCTCTACATGACCTATCAAGACAACCAAGATTGTTACAAACATAAAAAACCATACCTGTTGGATTCCACAGTCTAGCATTGGCTTTGGTTGACCTTAGTCTATAATTCACAGCCACATTTCCATAGTTGTGACAATTAGAACAAGTATCATCTGACTGATTACCTTGATTGATAGTTCTCTGACTGTTGTAATCATATGACCACTATTTTTTGATTCTCTCCCTTCACTCATTAGATCTATGTCCATTTTTTTTTCATTAATAACAAAATCCATGGAATACATTATATCTAGCATTGTAGTTATCAATTATATCATAGAAATTTACTAATCTAGCTGTAGAACCTCTAGGTCTAACATTTAGACCAATAGGTTTAAACCAACATACATTAGTAGTATGACCTTCCTTATGAAAATTACAACATACCGGTTTATACCTTCTCTTTTCAATATTATTTTTCACCTTGGGTGTTTATTTTCCTTTTGCATTGATGTCCTTAGTGCCAGAAGATTCACCAGCTTTAAAGTTTGGAAAACCTAAACCTTGTTTACCCCCATTCATCCTCTATCTTCCAAGTTGTTCATTAAGTTTAGTAGAACTCTCTAAATTTATCTAGCAGATTGTTTGTAGCTTTCAAATCTTCTTTTAGCTTATCATTCTCTTTCCTTATTTCATCATTCTCTCTTTCAATTCTTTTTCTTCATTTGTATCATGTAAGTGTTCCTGCAATATAGCTACCTCTTGCTTCGATATGAATAGTTCCTAAGAATTCTCTATTAAGGTTTCATATTTAGCCTTTAGGGAATCTTTAGCAATTTTCTTGGCATCCTCGTCATCTCTTCTTCTTTGAAGTACTTCAACCATCCTGACAGATTGAATTTCAAGCTCTCTTTTAGATTTTCCACTTCTCTTTTGATTCAACTATTTTTATCCATCAGATCTGCAAGTGCTTCCTCAGTTTCTTCAGATAAACTAGCTTTAGAAAATTGTTCAATGTAGTCTTGACTTTCACTCAATTTCTCAACAAGCTTTATTCTCTTTGCAAGGGAATGCCTCATTTTTTCCTTCAATTCATTGATAAATTTTCTTACATCCTCAAGTTGCTTCTCATACTTGTATCTATCCATGTTGAATTAAAGGGATCTTTTCCTCAAGTATTTAAGATTAATATTAAGAGGACAATTCTTTGATACCAATTTTGGGAAATATTATGATTGAGATGGGTGGTGAGGTGAATCAGTACAAACATGTAAGTAAGAAATTGAACCATCGATACAAATATCTTCACTATTAACTCCAAACCACAAAGCATATAACTAAAGTAAACAAATAACAATAAATAATATCAATCATCTAGAATCTCAACACACATAACACATATATTTTATCATGGAAACCCTTGTAAGGGGGAAAAAACCATGGTGGGGATGACACCCATAAGCGCAATCCTGTAGTAAATGAGTTTTCCCTGTTAGGAGCTACAAATGCCCTTTTTCAGGGTTCACCATATTAGGAGTGATTAATACACTGTTAGGTGTAAAATAAGATCAGTTATGATCTACCACACTAGAGGATTTCAAACCTCAATAAATAAGTTACCCTGTTAAAATATTTACAAAAAAGAACCTATTAAAGTTCACCTCGTTAAGGGATTTAACTTGCTGCAAATGTCAGGGAACAAAAAGATATGTTGATTTGTAGAATGACATTGATTGCCTATGAGATCCTTTCTTCTCCTTTCCTTTTCAATGTTATACTGATCTCTTCTCCTTCAATTTTTTGATTGCCCAATGTAAAAATATGATCTCAACCTTAAATAAAATGATTTAGTGCTCCTTATATATACTATCATTAGGTCACACAATACCTATAAATTTCCACCACAGTCAGATCAAAATATTAGCCAACTTCCTCAAAATTAGTGTCAACAACATCCACTATGTCATCCTCAAATCTATTACCAATAATTAAAACTAATATGTCGGCCTCAAATCCACTTCCTTAATAAAATTAATATGAATTTTTGATTGGTGATTAGATAGGTAAATTATCTTCTCATTCAAAACTTAATATAAACTATTGTGGTTGGAATCATGGATTTCACATACCATATGCATATTGTATCTATTATTGAAACATCTGAATCTTTCCTCAACTTGATCACTACCACAATATGTGTCTGATACTGTTCTTCCTAAACATTTGTCAACATACATAGTTGATGTTCCCTTTACGGATCATGAACGTTTCTTACCGATCACTTCAATCATGATAACTGAATACATTGACATAAATGACAACCAATTATGCCTTGAATCATGACCACTCTTCATATCTCCTCCAAAAATACCATATAATAGAATCATTACCTCTTTGTGTCTTTGGTAACCCATGTTACAAATTCAGACTAATATCCTACCAAGGTCTAGTTGGCAATGCCAAAGGTGTATAGAATCCAATATTGTGACTACTTCCTTTTGCAACTTGACAAAATCTACATCCTTGAACAAAATTTATTACATCCTTATGAATCTAAGGCCAAGATTAGTTCTCACTCATCAAATCCACTATCTTATCAATACCAAAATGTCCAGGTAAACCCCCATAATGATTTTCCTTAATTAGATTATCCCTCATAGAAATCATCGATATAAACAAATGAATTCCTCTCAATAACATACCATCCTAGATGAACTAATCCAACTATTTTCTTTGTTCTGCTACAATATGTTCTTTGCAAGCTTTCCAAGGCTCTAAAAAATTAGGGTCACCCTCATACAAAATCTTCTACTCATCAAGTACCAACACTTCAAATCTCATTTCGGTCAGCAAAGTTCTTCTTCTACTCAAATCATCAACAAATTTATTTGATTTACCACTCCTATGTTCAACACAAATGTATAAATCTACAAAAATTCAAACCATCTCATATGTATCTTATTCAACTTACCTTGGCTATTCAAATATTTCATTGATTGATGATCAATAGAAAACACCAACTCCTTAGGAAACAAATAATGTCTCCATTTCTTCAAAGCTTGAACTATGGCATAGGATTCCTTATCATAAACTTAATATCTTCTCTTAGCATCATTCAAATTTTTAGTAAAATAAGAAATAGGTATTCCTTATTGAATTAACACCACTCCAATTACATTTCCACTTGCATCATAGTATAATTGAAATAATTTATTAAAATCTGGTAAATCTAACATAGGTTTTTTAATTATCTTTTGTTTCAACAACTCAAAACTCTTATCTGCTCCATCTATCCACTTGAATTTCTTTATATCTCCTCTCACTGTCTCAGTCATAGGATTATAAACTGGACTAAAATTCCTTATGAAATTTTGGTAGAAACTAGCCAATCCATGAAATGATCTGACTTCTCCAACACTCATAGGTTTAGGTCACTCAACAATTTCTTTCACTTTCAGAGGTTCCATTTTCAATCCTTCTACAGATATCAGAAAACCTAAATACACTATCTCATGAAAGAACACTTTTTGATGTTTATCAAAAAAATTTCTTCCCTCAATCTCTACAATGCTTTTCTTAGATGCAAAAAATAATCTTCCTTACTCTTACTGAAAATCATAATGTCATCAAGGTAAAAAATCACAAACTCACCCAAGAATTTTTTCAATACCTCATTCATCAATCTCATGAAAGTACTTAGTGCATTAGTTAATCCAAAAGGCATCACCAAGCACTCATACAATCCTTTAGTTGTCTTAAATGCAGTCTTCCTCTCATCTCCTTCTCTGATTTTGATATGATGATATCCGCTCTTCAAATCTATCTTTGTAAAATATCTAGCTCCACTCAAGCATTCCATTATATCATCCATCCTAGGAAAAAGGAATCTATATTTTACTATGATCCTATTAATAGCTCTAGAATCAATACACATTCTCCATTATCCGTTCTTCTTTGGTACTAATATTTCATACACTACACAAGGAATCAAGCTCTCTCTAATTAATCCTTTCTTCAACAATTCTTGCACTTGTCTATTCAACTCCTCATTCTCTGCTGGTGTCATCCAATGTGCTTCTTTATTAGGAAAACTTGCTCCATGAATTAGATCCATGCAATGAATAATACTTCATAGGTGACAATCCATCAGGTACATTATCTAAAATTATGTCCTCATACTCTGTCAATAAATAATTTATTTTGTTAGGCTGTCCTTCGTATGTTCCCAAATCAGACTTCTTAGGGATCAATGCATAACACATATTTTCACTATTTAGGTCATCGAATAATTTCCTTCCTTCAAGAAAACAAACTCTAATGCTAGTATAAATCTCATTCTTAGGAGTCTCAATCAAAGGCTATAATACTTGTTTCATCCCATTTGCAACAATATTATACCTATTCTTTATTCCATCATGTAAATCTTGTCTATCATACTACCATGGTCTACCGAACAAGATATGATACACATCCATAGGCATAATATCAAAAATAAATTCATCATGATAAGATCCTATCTTCAATTTAGCTAGTAATTGTTCTGTTACCAGTACCTTATGATCATCCTTTATCAATGCTATATGATAAGTCTTTAGATGCTTCAATATCTTCAACTCTAGCTTGTCAATCAATTCTTCAGAGGCTTGATTATTTGAACTACCTCTATCAATGACCACTTTGCAAGACTTTCCTTCTACTTTGCATCTAGTTTTTACTAAAATTCTTCTCAGCAATGGCTCTTGTTCTGGTTCCTAATTACATAGGGCTATCCTTACCATTAGGTCTCCACCATCCTCTGGTTGATTCAAAGATTTAGTAGTTTTCTTCTCTACATAAGTAGATCTACCCTTATTCTCTATCCTTTTCTTAGAATTACCTTGAGTATACTCAAAGGTTCACTGTCCTTCCCCACCACACTTGAAACATGTTCCTTTAAACACTCTTTGGTCATCTCTTCCATAGCTACCTGATCCATTTCCTCTCTAATTTTTTTTTCATCTCTTTGGTACGAATTTGCCTCCTTGAAGTCTATTTTTTCTTTGTTCTGATTTGAATAAGATATTCCACCATTTGAGGTTCTTCCTCTCTGAAACCTTCCACCTCTTCCTCTTTTCCTCTTCTCATGCCTCTTATTCAACTTCTCTTAAGATTTTAGGGAATATTTATAAGCTTCCTCTACACTTTGAAATTTTACCAACTAATCTCATCTTAAATTGATGTCCTCAAACCATTCAAGTACCTTGCAACCCTTTGAACATCATCATTAGAATTTCTAGATCTGATATCCAACCTATTAAATTCCTCACTATACTCCTTCACACTAAGATATTTTTTCTTTAGGTTTTGCAACTTTCTAAACAAACTTACCTGGTAATTAGAAAGTAAAAACTTAGCTTTCAATTTGTTCAGCATCCTATCCCAAGATTTGAATTTATCCTTACCTCTTATTTTCCTATCAGTCTGCAAATATTCCAACCATAAAGATGCATGCTCACTCATTTTTGTGCAAGCATAATTCACATTCTTATCTTCATCTTTACCTTCATAATCAAAGTATTTTTCCATCTTTGTCATCCAATCTAGAAATTCATCTGAATCTAATTTACCATCATAATCAGGTGGATTTAAATTTTCTCTTGCATTCACTCTAGTCAAAACATATAATCTCCTTGTTCAAGTTCAGGTTTAGGTTTCTCTTCACCTCCTTTGACTGCTTCTTAATTTATTTCTTCTTCTTCATCACTTACATCCTCAATATGTCGACCTCTTCTCTAAGCTGTCTCCACAACTTATAACCTTGATACTATTTGTCTCAACATGTATAACATAACCAAATCTACATCTCTCCTTCCTCCTCTATAATTTCCTCTACGAGCCATATTACATGAATCCTTTGCAAATGGGGGTCAAATGCTCTTTCATCCACCCTACAAAAAAACAATCTAGGACTTTGCAAGCTCAAGAACCATGATCTACCTCAACACAATTGGAAAATTCACCCTGATACCACTTGGCACAGTCAAGGATGAAGGGAACTCAAAGATATGTATCCAATCCTTACAACATGATTCACACAAAGAAAACAACAAGTAACTACAAATAGATATGCAAAATTAGTCTTCTTTATTATCACCAGAAAATCATATACAATGGATCTACAACATGCAGTCATACATGCTAGGCATATATGCTTGATTACAATAAAAAACCCTTACAAAATCCTTAGCATTCCAATTCAGGGACATAATCTTATCCAAGCTCCATTTAGGAACAATTTCATAATCTTATAAATCCTTCACAAGAATCAGGTTGGCCTAGAAAGATAACATTTCCCAATGAGAGAGAAAATGTAATACAAAATATAGGTCAAGACCCAAATCATCAAGATATACTTCCAATGAAAGAAATATGAATCATGATCCCTCAAGTAGGCTGAACACAAACGTAATATCATCAAAAAATGAGCTGTTAAGATTATTTGACTGGGAAATTCCTTTGTGAGATCTAATAATGCAAACTGGTTGAAAAACATGAAGAACAATACAATCCCATCAAGAATATACAAGATCTCATCTGCAAAGTAACCAAATGAGTTGCGAAACTAGAAAAAGGTTCCATATGATGCCACTAACATGTTGTAAGGATTACAACTGCAAAAGATCCAAACTAAATGAGCGCAGAAAGAAACTTAGAGACTAATCAAATAGGAAAACAAAAAAAAAATGTTGATGCAAGATTTCCAAGATCCCAAGATGATCCTACATCATCCTCCTTCAATATTTATTTAAATCAAGGTTGGCTCTAACTTCTATTCTTGATTTACCATTTTCCATACAATCCCATAATTCATTTCTCAACTTGGACCCATATATTTACTTATGGATTTCAGGATTTTCCTTGATCTCGTACAAACATGCATCTTATCCCTCCCTTCTTTCTCACTTTTCCTAGCATCCCGACATAATTTGAGCCTTATTTTCCTAGGACAAGTTGACTTGTCAACTTTTCCCTTGGTACATGTGAACCTATCAACTTGTGCCTTGATTTTTGGACCCATATTTTGTCCAGGCCCCGATGCTAGGGTTTTCCTATGAGGTTCAAATATGTGGTTGGTTGGACTTAATTTGAGCCCTGAAATGAGTATAAACGTAGACCCTCTACACTCATTTTGGAATCCATTATTATTACAATCCTTCAATAATATACACATACAAGCAAGTTATTATCTATCCATTGTGCATTCAGGACAAGAAAATGTAAGCAAAAATCCATTAGTGAAGGCGTCCATTAGCAAGAATTCAAGTGCAAGGAAGCCATAAAAATTCATTCAAGTATCCATTATAATAATTCAATCAAGGTATTTCCTTAGATATATATAGCTTCTTTCCCCAATTAGAGGCCAAGGAAAGGAGTTTTACATCAAGAAAATAGATTTGCCTTTCATCCTTCAAGCCTTTTCTTTCTTCCCCAATCAAACATTGTGGCAAATTACAACATCTTCTACATGAGGTTTTGTCTTACATGATTTCCTTTTTTTTGTTGAGTCAAATATATTTCATCAACATACTTGATCATATTTAAATAGGTAATTTCATTTACATGGTATGATATGCACTATTTCCTGGATCTAATCTCTGCTACATGAAAAAACTATTTCCTTTATTTCATTTCATTTGTAAGTTGATTCCTATACATGGGTTAGATTGAGGAAAACTCCTCCCTTCAAAATTCTTCCCCTTCTTTTCTATGTGTAGGAACAAGTGGTAGAATTGTAGATTTGGATCTGGAAGGTACATGAATAGTCTCGAGTCCTCAAAATATTTCATTAGATTTGCAACTATCGGGAACACGTCAAATTCTTGTCTTGTCCCTAGAAAACCAACTTGTTCCTGGAAAACCAACTCTTCCCTACACTCATTGGCTAAAATTTGCACAATAAATAGGTACAGGTCTCAGGTTCTCAAACCCAGGGTTACATAAAATTATGACATTTCAGCGACAGTCAAAACCAGTTTCAAAGTACCACTTCCTCTATATATTTTTTAGGTGCATTTGTTCTTACCCCTTTTACCTGGTACTTAATTTCATTGATCAATTTTACTTAATCCTTTCCATTTTAAATTTTATCAATTTTGTTTTTTTATCTATTTGGGAATTCAAAAACCCTACATTGTGTAGATTTCAGATTGGCACCCTTAATATCTTGGTTGTGTCAATTGGATTCACTTTGTTATGGATTTGCATTCTCATGTATACTAGATCTTGGTGATGTTGGTATTTGGTGAAGATG
The DNA here is from genome assembly GCA_018584345.1 of Thuja plicata. NCBI lineage: Eukaryota > Viridiplantae > Streptophyta > Pinopsida > Cupressales > Cupressaceae > Thuja > Thuja plicata. The sequence continues at coordinate 1,809,101 of MU227873.1, read as the reverse complement.
ATCTAAGTTTTGATCATGTGATTGTATTGTGGTGTTGTAATTGCTGGAAACATGATCTATTGGAGGCATGAGATCCATTTTACTAATGGTGTTGAAGGATCAAATTGGAGAATTGACTAAGTGTTCAATCAATGAGGAAGAAGACAATATGAAAGGTACAAGCAAATAGATTTTGAGTTGGAGATCGAGTTAAAAAATTTGGCCAAGCATTTATCATCTACAAAGGAAATTATAGCTATATCTACGAGTGCATCAGTTAACTTAAAGAATTGAGAAAGTTATTGAAGATTGAAGCAACTCTGGTTAGAAGAACATGATTTAGGAAGAGTGAGTTTGATTAGATCAGCTAACCAGTCAATTTAGTTTTTTTTTTTAAAATTTATTTATGACTTTTTTAATGTTGTGTTGACTTTATTGGGTTGACCAATGTAATTTGGCATGATTAGACTTGATTTTTTATTTTGGTAAAGTATGTATCTATGGTTATTGGCTACACGGTATATCACTCTATTCAGATGAATAGTTTTCCCATTGGTGCTATTCATATAGCCCATATGATGATCAAGGAGAATGAAGAGTATGATTTATTTGAAGAAATGAGAGATCAGCTATTGATGAATCTAGAAAAGATAAAAAAGGACAAGAGACAAAAGTTCAAGTATGGTCAGGTGATCATGTGTTTGTTTCTCTATTTCCAAAACATGTTCCTTGGTATCAGTAAGATTACAGGGTCCTAAATACTCCAAATTTTATTCAAATCAATAATTTTATCTGAATCTTAGGAAATGATTTCACTGGCAAGGTATGGGGTTACTTTAAAGAATTATAGAAGAAGATGCATGAAAAGAAAAGGATACCATCTTAAACTGTTGAAAGGTATAAGGATACTATTTTTTTCATAGTTGATACAAACACTTGTTTCATGGAATTAGTTGAGCCAAGGACCTCATGGGTGATGCCTATGGGTTATGAAGTGGATGAAGACATTTTGGCGATGTATGCAAAGAATTTGTTGGATTAGCTGGTAGATCCAAAGACTCCAAGGTTTGGGCATATCAAGAGAAGTCTCTTAAAGTGCATAATGATTTGATGAAACCTATTATTGAAAGAAATGTGAGAAAGGAATCTGAACATTTCATGATTCAGAAAGGTTTCACAAAAGAGAAGATTGAGAAAGAAAGAGGTAAACATGATGCAAAGCAAGCTAGAATGTATGGTGCAATAAAAGATGGTGATGATGTTGAAGTTATTGGTGCAACCAGTAGTACCCCAACTAGTCCGAAAAATAGAAGTGCCACAAGAGTCAAGAAGGAGAAACCTTCCCCTCCTATCAAAATACAAGACAATAAATCTGAAAATGGTGCTAATCCTAAAAATACACTAGTCAAGGAGACACAAAGCATAAAAAAGGTGAAAGGAAAAAGGAAGAAAAAAAAGGCAAAAATGGTTAAGATAGTTGTTGATGAAGAGAGTGAAGGGACATAATCTAAGAAAGATAAAAAGGAAATCAAGGAAAAAGGAAAGAAATCCAAGGTGGTAGGTTCCCCACTAATAAAAGTGTTAAGTATAAGTATAGCAAGGTACCTTCTATCAATGAAATCATTCAAAAAATAAATAAATATGGAATATTTTTTGGAGTTAAAAAGTATTATCACTTACTTGATGAGGTAGATAAAAGAAAAGTTGAGGATGTTGTAATTGAAAGCATGAATAAGCTAAGTCAATTTCTAATCTAACTGCAAGGACAAATTCCTAGTGCCTTATATGATAAAATTGACACAAGATGGAAGGAAGCACTTATAAAGGATAAGGAGTTAGTAAAGTACGTTTTCCTAATACTATTGCCCAACTCATACAAGGAAACAATAGAGGACATGATTAAAAAGGTAAGGCCTTTATTTAGGGCCAGATCAAGAGTTACAAAGTGATTAGTTGGGCAGACCCAATCAATGTAGGATGAAACAAATTAGATTCTAAGAGGACATTTAGGTCTGGTGAAGGATAAAATTGAAGAAATTTAAATGGAAGTTCAAGAGGAAATTTTGAAAGAAAAGGAGAGTGATCCAATGGTGACTCAAATTGATGAGGGATTTACTATTGATGGTGTGAAGATCACACTTGAGGAAATCCGAGATGAGATGGACAATTCATGTGATATCCCTACCATGGAGATACAAGATGAGCACATGGATGCACAAAATCAACATGAATCACATGAGAAAAAAGATATATATAAGGAACAAAAGGAAAAAGATCCAGTAAATAGGGGTACTAGTCAAGCTATGCCCAATGAAGCACAAGATAAAGTTTCTATAGATGATCAATTATTTAAGAAAAAGTAAAATAAAAGGAGTCTACAGAGGATGTTATGCAAGAAAAAGAGGAGGAAATTACAGAGAAGGAAAAATATCAAGAAAAGGTAACACCTTCCTCAAAATCCAAGATAAGCATTAATGAAGATGATACACTAATTAAGGGATAGATAGACTTGAGCACCATGAGCCCCAAGGAGATGATAGACATTTCTATGGCAATCACGTCAAAGGGAAAAAAGGAAAAGATGAAGCAAGAAGCATAGGTGATTCTCTTTGCTAGACATATACTTGTAGATTTACTGAGAAATGTGAAGTATGATGAGACTGCTGCACTAATAGAGAAACTAGCCCATTTGGTCACTGCTACTAGTGAGAAAATGAAGAGTTTAGAGGATTCTACAAGTTTGAAAGAAGAGAAGGACTATGAGAAGAAGGTATAAGATAAGTTAGCATAGTCGATCCTTTCAGATAACAAAAACTTACTTTGGCTATCAAGATGCATTGAATGAAGGAAATAAGATTCTCAAATCTATCTCTCACTTTTCCCTGTTCTTGAAATATTTACAGAGGGATAGATGTGAAGCTCAACATGAGCTTAGATTTCTTATTGAAAATTTTGATCCTATACAAGAGCATGCTACTACCTTTGGTGCTTAGGTTAGAAATATAAATCACAAGTTGAAATGATATAGGAATGAGAAAGACAAGAGGATAGATAAATTAATGGAGTTGAAAAGTTTGTTGATTCCAAAGTTAGACATTTTTCAACATGGTGTGAAGGAAGATGAGAATGTTCTAGCATTCCTAGATGTGTGCACAATTGATGGTTTAGAAGAATTAGCATTTTTGCTAAGTGGATAGATTGCTATTGTCGAGAACTTACTGAAAACTTGGGAAACTGATTTACTGATGTTGAAGGGTAACTACAATAAAAATTTTAGTAGAATGTAACTATTTTTTTCTACTCTTACATAAATAAAATTTTGACACCTTTTGTAGTACCTTTGTCATTGTTGTCAAAGGGGGAGTAGTGTAAATAAGGCTAAGTTTTGGCTAAGTCCATGCAAAATATAATGTAATGATTAAGGGGAGTAGTACACATGTTTTTAATTCCTAGGGGGGTCTATTAAGATATCAAGGATTAGTTTACTACTTTGCAATGCAATGTTTTCTTTTTGATGTATGCTTTAGCTAGACACTTAGCAATTTTTTCAAGTGTTGCCATCAATGCCAAAGGGGGAGTTTGTTGGGATTTGGTGAAGATGATATGAGTTTTGATCATGTGATTGTATTGTGGTGTTTTCATTTATGAAAACATGATCTATTGGAGGCATGAGATTCCTTTTACTGATGACAATATTGAAGGATCAAATTGGATAATTGACTAAATGTTCAGCCAACTGGGAAGAAGATAGTATGAAAGGTACATGCGACTGAATTTTGAGTTGGAGTTTGAGTTAAAGTGTGTGGAAATGAATTTATCATCTACAATGGAAATAATAGCTATATCTATGAATGGAACAATTAAATTGAATAATTGAGAAATTTATTGAAGATTGAAGCAACACTAGCAGGAAGAATAGGAGCCTGGCAGAGTGAGTTTGATTAGATGAGCTAACCAATCAATTTAGTGTTGGTAAATGTTTTATTTATGACTTGGTTAATGCTATGTTGACTTTAATAAGTTTACTAATTCATTTTGGAAAGATAGTATTTCATTTCTATGTCGGTGGGTAAAATGTTTTCCTTTGCAAAGGCCAACTTAGAAAAGTTATTATAAAAGAAGGATGAAATCAAGTTTTAGGTTAAGTTGTGATGATGCGATAGGTAATTGTGATTGTGTAAAGATGAAGAAAAGTGAGTTGATGTTTAAGGAAGCTCTATAATAAGAATTTAAGTGGATATGTTAGACATGAAGTGTCATAATAAGATCATTCATTCTTGGGTCTATCTCAAGGCAAGCCCTAACATGTTTGTAGGTCAAATCCTTTAACAAGGTCACTCCTAATAGGGTGAGAAGAATATCTAACAAGATATAGAGTATAAGTCTGAAGGTGACTCTTAGAAGGAGTTTGTAATCTCTTAACAGGTTAGTTCTTAAACGGACTTGAATCAGCTCCTAACTAGGCTAAAGATACTCTTAACCAAGTATACCCTTAGCAGGGTGTTTGTAATTGCTCATAATAGGGCTGATTTCAGTGGTGCACTAGTAAAATTTGTGGGTATCATTCCCACATGTGGTTTTCTCCCTCTAAAAAGGGTTTCCATAGGAAAATATTATGTCTTGAGTTTACTTTGTGTGAATGTTTTATTTTCTAAGATTCTATTTAGTATTTTCTTTTACATGTTGGTTATTATGGAAGCTATTGGAGAAGCATTTAAAATTTTTGGTTGCACTGATTCACCTCCCCCCCTCTCATTGCCTTATAACACTAATAGGTGAGTGATATCCATCCTATAAATTCTCACCATTTTCTTATATACAACAGGAGTAGACATCCATGTAAAAAAATTATGATTCATGAAGGATTGTTATTCGAAGGGAACAAGTTGTGCATTCCTAAGGGGTCAATGATAAACAATTCACTGAAGGAAAAACATAGTGGTAGTCTTGCTGGACAATTTGTTTGGAATAAAACTTATCTACAATTGAGTAATCATTATTTTTGGCCCAATATATGAGAGGATGTGAGGAGGTATGTTGAAAGATGCAACTTATTTTAGTGTGCTAAAGGTAGAAGCCAAAATGTAAACCTATATCAACCACTTCCTATGCCCACTAGGCCTTGGGATTTAGTAACTATTGTGGGTCCACAAAACACACCCCATTTTCTTTGGTCCTCTAACTATGGGGACCCCCCTTTATTTTTATTTGTGGTTTTTGGTCTTTTTTGCCCCTTTGAGTCCTCGCTCGGTCAGCTTCCAAAGAACAGGTGTCAGCGTGATCTTAAGGAAAAACAATTTTTTCGGCCTTTCAGCCCTTTTGACATTTCGGGGACCTTGGTACTCTGAAACACCGAAATGGCCAAAAGGCCAAAAGTTAGTCCTTTCGGTGTTTTCGACATTCGAAACACCAAAATTCTGAAGGTGTCTACCTCTGAAATTTCAGTGTTTCAGACACCGAAACCATCAAAACCGTTGACTTCAAGACCCGTAGGTTATAAGTTGTGAAGGCCTCAATTTGAAAACACTTTGCATCCTCAATTTTGATTTTCTTGAGAGCTCGCAGCTTCAACATTTTTCACCTTCAACCCTAAGCTTGACCACACACATGCACCTCCAGCTTCATTGTACCATCCTCCCCACTCCTAGCCCCTCTAAGGTAGGTCTTGTTCGCATGCCTCTCATTATCTTTCTCCTCCTGGTTTTCTTTTAAAGTTTTAGGGTTTTCTTCACTCTAGCGCTTGTCTGGCCTAGGGTATTTTAGATTTCCTTCTCCCCTGGTCTCTAAGGGGGCCAATGAGTGCTTTCATTTTAGAAGCGGTCTATCTGTGTCGAGTCATTTTTTTCCCTCTAGGTTTTTTTTGTTAGGGTTTTGTCTGGTTGCGACCTTTGTCGTAGGTTTTTGGCCTCCGAAAGGCTGAAAACCAGGTCATGGTCTTCTCTCTTGTTGTCAGAGATTCATCCCTTTCAGTGTTTTAGACCTCCAAAACTTCCAAAATGTCGACAGGATAGAATCCCCAAAAGTCCTATCCCTATCTTTATTTTGGAGACTTGGAATTTTTAGCATTTCAGACACCCGAAAGGCTCAAAATCCTAAGAGATCCAAGTCTCTGAAATCTTGTCTTCAAGCTTCAGGATTTTTGGCATCCACAAAACTTTCAGACTTTCAGATACGGAAAGGTCCAAAACAAACTCACTATGAATGATGGCTTTTCACACTTTCATCCTTTTCGGCCTCTGAGACATTCTTCGCTGTCCAAAACCCTGAAAGTGCAAAAAAAATACATTCTCAATGACTTAGAGAGTTTTGCTATGTTTTTTTAGTTTATTCAAGTTTCTTTCAATTTGTTCTCCAAATAAGATACTGATATTTGTATGTTTTATTATAGGAATGCCTGAGAAAAAGACTAATTCCCCCATGAAGTACCTATACAAGGGGAACACTCTACCTTCAAAGATTAGCAACAAGCATAGCGAGATCACTGACACTGATATCAGGAATGTGGATTGGGATGACTTCCTTACAAGATGTGGCCAACCAACCGAGAGATCAGAGGATTGTACCTCCTAGGTATTAGTAGGACTAGTGTGATGCCCAAAAGTTTGGGTCAAAACACAACCAACAATTTTTTTTTTTAAAGTGAAAAAGTTCCACGTTGAAGTTGCGGGAAAGAGGATTCAACGACGTGGTCACAAAAGACTCTGGCGATCAACCTCAACAATGTTGAAACCATATGATGCTTGATGATATCAATATAATCGAAGAAGATCGTTGATCATCTTCTCGATCAATATCGTCGATCATCGATCGAAAAAGATTAATGGTTATCTAGGAGGAATTGAATGTTATAGTTTACGTCATTCTAAAAAATAGGTTAACCATATCCCAATAGGGTACATATCAAGCCAATATGATTCTATAATTGTGTGGTCCATTTATGGAAATAATG